>OVAN01003540.1:0-27406 GCA_900406275.1 Anastatica hierochuntica
GGGGTAATTGTATTCCCTTAGCGTCTGGCTATAGCTACACCAAGGAGACATAAACAAACTCCCCAGTTGAATGTGTAAACCAAGGCCATAGCCGAGAACACACCGCCAAGCCAATGTCATAGCCGAGGTAGAGCGTCCCCTTATATGATTTAAATCCTAAGAGATAAGGAAAAATACCTTAAAAATTTATGGAAATATTCCTTATTGTATAGATAGACTCGAAAATAGAAGTTATCCATAAAACTATGGAAATACTCTTATTCGAAAACTATAAATACAAAGAGAAGAACCGTAGTTCAAAGATCGGAGACTTCATACACAAACACATACATTGTAATCGATCTCTGTGAACAATAATCAATAAAAATCGTTTTACATCTCTTTGACTCATCCCAAACACTCTTTGTTCTTGTACTTCTCCATCGACAGTCACCAAAAAACCCCCCAAACAAATACTAACTTGTTCTTAGCATATATGGCTATAGTCATTGCTATTTTCCATGTATCATAGTTAGAGCCATCAAGTACCTCTGATACAATAGCTAGTTTAGGGATATCACCATTTGCGAGATAAAATGATGAATGGATGCTATCCGGAGATGCATATGAAGACATTAGGAACGACGGAGATTCAACATTCGCAGATGAAGCCGATTTGGTCGCCGGTGAGTTCGATTTTTTGCGACGAGTAACTTTTTCGTACAAACACCATTGATGGAGCTTTATTTAGGATTCAAATCAACGGAATAATCGATTGATTCACAGAAATTATTCTCCGACGGAATGATCGGAAAATCAAAGTCAAACAAAAGAAAAAACTAAAGCAGAAAGCAAATCGATCAAGCTTTTCCGAACTCGAGCTCTGATACCATGTTAGTGAGCATGAGCTCACAAAGAAGAAGAAGAAAATAAAGTAAGAAGAAATTAAGAAGAAAAATTTGTTGTATTGATATGATAGTTTGTTACATAAAAAGAAAGTTACTCTTATAGTATGAGTAACTCCGATTATAACGACAAACTAAACCAGACTCAACATTTATGATTCTAAACTTGGTTTATCTAAACCAGAACATCCCTATAGTTTAATAGCTTGGAAAAAATCACAAAGGCGAGTCGACGAGTGCATTATTGGAGCTTTTGGATTTAGAGTAAAGTGCAACTTTACTATATTACTATCTCAATGTTATTATTGACTTTATCTTTTGGACATCTGGTTTTATTAAAATTTTAAGACAATGAAATACATCATATGGGAATACAAAGGCGACTATTAATTCCTGTTATCGAAATCAGGATGATAACACAGTCAAAGCCCAAAAAGGGTAGCCAATAGCCCCAAATAGGGAAGACAAGATACTATAAATAAAGAGGCTTGATAAACGATGCACTAAATCATTTTGGTTCTTTGCCGAAACTTCTATAAGTAAGCAACATGGCGAGACTTCCATAGGGAACAATTTGATCTCAAGTTGAACAAGAGTAACATGAGCCAACGACTATCCAAATAGAGACTCCACCAGATAGAAGCCTAAGAAGGAGCAGACCGACTCACCATGCAACAGCGTCGACAGAGAACCTCGCACAATCTAAAAGAGGAACAATGCTTCGGTAACGCTGATGGATAAAATCATTCTCTAAAGCACGAAATTGAGAATAAACTAAGTTCAAGAAAATCTTGATCTTTAACTAGGAAGATGCCAAACAGGATTAGATACTCCTACCCACGGACACTCGTAGTCCCATACATGGTCACCTACAATCCCATGTTTGGTTACTTTCCGTCCGTTAGGATACTCAAACCAAAACCACTGCATAGTCTTGAAACCGGATCCGATCCGGAAGTAGATGCCTCTCCAGTGGTAAAACCATCAGAGAAGCGAACCAAAGAAGAAGCTTAGCTTGAAACAAGACACCACCAAGGGAGGAAAATACCAAGGGATGAAGAGCAGCAGACAAGTGCAAACACCGAGAAAACAAACCTCAAAGACGTACTTACTAAATAACCAGAGATATGGAAATTTGAGGATAGAAACGTTCGTGTCAAAGCACGACACCGTAGATCCTCTACGACCCAGCGAAACGATCCTCTAATACCATCTTCATATTTTTATTGAGAAACGCCGATTATCCTGCGACGAGACCCTAACATCGCAAAGGACTGAGCCGCCGATATGCAAAACCATAAGCAGAAACACTGGATTCGAGATGTGAACCACCTGAGCCTCTATCTCTCACAGCGGAAACAGTTAATTGACCAAAATCAACGAAAGGGGAAAAACTGAGATTTGGCCAAATGAATGCCGACTCCTCCCAAGATTTGTCTTCACCTGCTCGCCGAAACTCCAGAATAATTGCTTCCGTCTCCTTTGTCAAACGCCGCCATCGCGATGATGAACTTTACCGGAGAATCTGTCTCCAAAGACTTTGAGCATGTCGTAGGGGGAGGAAAGGAATAGAGGAGAAGTAATCTTTAAGCTGAGAAAGGATTAGAAGCGCTGGCGGCTCCGGCGGTAGCCGGACACCGTAGCTGAAAACGAGTCTTTTTTTTTGTGAGGGTCGGCCGTCATTTGATTTTTTTTCCGAACAGTTTGAGACATAGAAAACCGTTACTATTGACTTATCAAAGTACTCTTTTTCTTATTGATTATTTCTTTACACTTTCGTATGTAATTTCCTTTTATAGGTGTCCATTAGTCTAATTCGGTGTAGTAGAGTCAAATCATTTTTTGTACGGCAGGACATCTTTGTATGCACAATAAATATTATAGATATGATTTCGGGTTCTATGCATATTGGCCGTATGATATTGCTATTTGGTGGAAATTGTATAAAGAGCGATGTTGCGCTAAGCATGAATAAGTCTTGGAATGTTCCTCAGTCTTCTTTTTTTTTTTTTCTTTTTAGAATGTGTTGATGTTATGTGAGATTTTGCTCAAGTTGTTTGTAAAAAAGCAGGAATTAATCTCGAGAAGGAGATTGAAAAGATTTTTTCGTAAGGTAAGCTTACTAATGATTCCAACTTTTTATCTTGGATGCTAAGAAACTGAAATGACTTCGGTTTTATTCTCATGTTGCTCTTAAACTTGAACGCAAACGAGCTTCCGGCTAAGTGAAAGCGATTGATTATGACACTGAAGACACAACTTTTAGCCAAGACATGTTTGGATTCCCCTAAAACCTCTACACAGGATCCATTGTGTTGATAAATAAATATTTATGATTGGCTAATATTCGGAAGATACTCCCCTATCAACAATTGGTGGGGATTCAACGAAATCAAAGAGCGGTATCTGAAATGAGTGAAAAATGTAACATTCGTCTCAACAACCCTCGAAAACAGCGTGCTACTAACTCTGACTCGCCAAACATGCAACTCCGAACATAAATGATCAACTCATAAATCTCATAAATAAAGTCTAACACCGAACAATATCCAAACAAAACCAACAACCGTAATAAACCAAGTCTAAAACCGATAAATAAATAAAATGTCTAAAAGGATAAAATCAAATAAAATCGTTGATCCCAAAAAAACACTAGAAACCGTCCAGCTCATCCGACTATTCGTCAGTCTCACCTGAAAAGGGATGGGAAACAGAGGGATGAATGACAGGGGAATCACTCGACGAGGTAGGGATAGCTGCACACGCAAGTCCATAGACCCGACTCAGCAATACAACCACGCTAGACTAGTCCTAGAACATGCAACAAACATGGCACCTAATGCACCCATACATAGCAATCACTGGTCCTATCCTACGAATTCAGTGATCGCCCACACCCTCCAAAGAGGCTTTCTCAGCATTGGATAAGTGCCCATACACACCGCCGTCGTGGACGCTTTATCGATCTTAGGGCTACGAACAACAGATCGGCTTGCTGCTCGCATCTTCCACACACATGATCCCAGGATACAACAGCCCAGCTCTGTACCCCACGTCGAGGTCTTCACATCCATATCCACATATACATATATAGTATAAAACACACACTAGCAAACATCATACGAGACAAGCAACAATGATATCATCTATTATCCTAAGTCCGGTTTAGCAAACAAGAAAATATATAGACTCCAAACAGACTCAAATAATCAAACAAGACATGTTCCGGTGTTAATCTAACGATAATTGATTGCTAAACCAAGAGCCTATAGAGGGTTTACGCGGTAGCTCCTCACCTTAGCAAATCGGAAGAAAAGTGCGGCTTTTGAATCTCGAAAACTTAATCTAACTCTGAATCTGATATCAGGACGAAAATAAGTCACAATAGCCCCGGAACGGAGAAAAACATATTAAGAACTGAAAAGTGGGCCCCACGGATCAAACCTAACCGAATCGGTCAATAGGTCAAAGTCAACGGTCAAAATCAACGCTCGCGTGTCAAAGTCAATAGTCAAAACTGTGGTCAACGGTAAAACCCGTCAAACTGGTCAACTCTGGTCAACTTAGTCCGACATAGTCAGGTCTGACACGCGGACCAATCTGATTTTGGCACGTCAGCAAGACTTGCTATGTCAGCAGCAACACGTTAATTATGTACCAACACACCCAGTCAGCAACGATCTGACACGTGAACCAATCTCGTTCCGACATGTCAATAAGACTTGTCGCGTTAACAAGACTCGCCACGTCAGCAACTCACCGGAGATTTCTCCGGCGGTGACGGAGGCTTCCCAGCTCCAGCGACTGGGGCAGCGGAGACGGCGACTCCGGCTAACGGCGGCAGCGGCGGACGGCTGCTCCGGCGAACGGCGGCACGTGGACTTCACGCGCGGAACTTGCTGCGGTGCGTGCAGGCGCGTAGGGTGTCGGAAAAGTGTGGCTTCATCTTGGCGAGAGCTTTCCAATAGTATATTGTGCGTTTCCTAGTTCCACACGGTTTGTGAGATCGAGCTGTTTAAAGGTTTCAAGGACAAAAATAACAATTCGAACATTGTTTTCTCGACTTACCTTCGTCGGATTCCGGTAACTGAGATATGGGAGGACGATTTCCAGTATTTGTTGGTTTTAAGCTCGTCGGTTCTCTTAGATCTCTCGGAATTTCTGCAGAGTTTCAACGTTCTAAGCGTTTTGATGGGGAAAACAACACAAGGGACTCCTTTAAATAGAAAGCCTTACCTAAGGAGCTGAAGATGGGCCTTGATGGGCCTTTGATTTACTTCTAGAATTTGGATATGGTCCGTTACAATCCTCCCCCCACTAACGAGGAATTCGTCCGGGAATTCTGATCAAGACAGGCCTGTCCGTCACTCCCAAAAAGTCTAGGGTAATCAATTTTCATTTGAGCCTCAGTCTCCCATGTCTCCTCCTGGATCCCATCTCTTTCCCAACGAATTCTAACTATCACAGTGTTCTTTCCCTGAAATTCTTTCTCTTGCTGTTTCAGAACCTCTACTAGTTGACAAGGCGCGAACAGGTTCCAACTGATATCATTTGGTGGCTGCTGCAAAATGAGCGTTGGCTCTCTGACAACCTTCGTTAGAACTGACACATGAAACACATCGTGGAAATCTGCCAACTCTGGCGACAACTGCAGGCGATAAGCCACTACACTAATTCTCTCCATAATAGGAGACAAACCCATATACCTCGGCTTAAGCTTTTTCAACTTTCGTGTTTCAGACCCTCCCTGGAATTTTCTCATCTTCATGTACACTAAGTCCCTGATGCAATATGGACTGAGCATGGAATTGAGTTGGAACTAAGTGACGGTGAGAGAGAAGATGGCGTGGAGAAGGACCAAGCTTTGGTGGATTCAGACCCATTTATTTTCTCTAATGGGCCTGTTACAAGATCGCAAACAAGGAGGCATCAAAATCAGATTGTAACTTTGGTTATTCCGAACCAAAGTCGATTTCAGACAAAGAAGCAAACAAAGATTTAATTAAGACTTTTAACTATTCGGTTTTCAGCCTTAATTAAATCGAATTTATCTAGTTGGTTTTAGTAGATTTTAGACTTGGTTTTGTTTAATTTTGGTTTAGTATTTTTGAAACAATCTTAGGTTTAGGAAAATTCAGATTGTTTCCTTTTTTCTTTAGGATTCGATTTTCCCTTAAGTTTTAGGAGAAAATTCGAAAACCCTAAGACTCTAAGAGTCTATTTATACTTTGTCTTCTACAACATTAGAATCATCCAAGTTTTTAATAAAGTTATATTTTTCCCTCGAAAGCTTCGAGTCCTTGTTCAGCTTTGAACAAAACTGATTGCTACATAATTTATTCTCAAAGAGCCATCTGTTTTAAGATCATCAAAGAGTTTATTCTCTAGATCTTTAAACACCTCTATCCTCTTCATCAATGGAAATTTCTCCTTCTCTTTCTCCTTCAAATTTCGCAGAAACCAAACACCAAACATCAGATCTAAAGTTCGAATTCTGTTTCAGAAAGATCAAGGGAGTAAAAGCCTCCCTTCTTCGAAGAGACTAAAAACCTCTCTTCTTAAGATTGCATCAAGTGGTATCAGAGCAATCTGAATAGAATTCATGAGAGAAAACCTTCGATATTTTTTCTATCTCTCTCTCTCTGCGAAAATCTCTAAGAAACATTTTTGGGGCGGGGGACTCGTTTAATTTTTTCGTTTTCTTCTTTTCTTTTCTATCTAACATCTGCAAAGGCTTTAGATACAGATTAAAAAAAATCGAAAAGCTGAAGAGAAATCCAACTTCTTGTGGTAAAGGGGTTGCAGCTGTAACTTCCGCTACAAGTTTTAAGCCTTTGCAATCTAAATTCTACAGATCTCGAAATATTTGGGGGTTTTTAGGGATTTAAATTCAGAAGCCTGATTGGATTTTTTCTTTGTTGACTTGGAAGTCTCGAAAATCTGAGGAAGGAAAACTCTTAGAAAAAAAAATCGTGTGACATCTGAGAGATTGTGAGGCTTCAGCTATCTAAATCTAACATTTTTTTTGTCTAAGTGTTCTTTCGCAGGAATCATGTCTGGGGATGAATCTCGATCTGATCCCCCTATTGTTACTCTTCATAAACTGCAGCTGGAAGCAGTTGTCGTTGATGTTGTTAAAACTTTGTGATCCGAATTACTTAGTATATCTAACTTTGGCCCAAGTGATATTGTTTTGCAGGAACAATCAAGGAGATATGCTGAGAAAAAACGCAGAGGAAAGAGGGTTGCTGGTTCTGGTTCGAAAGCTGCAGGTGTTACTATCTATGACCAAACCTCTTCCGGAGAAGAAACTGATCACTCCCGATCTGTGAGAAAGGAATCGTCCACTAGATCTATTACTAGGCGAGCTCCTAGACATCAAGCTGATGATGATCTCGGCAATCTCAAACTAAGAATCCCATCTTTCGCTGGAAAGAATGATCCTGATGCCTATCTCGAATGGGGAAAGAAGATGGAGCTAGTCTTCGATGTGCAAAACTATTCTGAACCAAGGAAGGTTCGGCTTGCTGCTACTGAATTCAGCGGTTATGCACTGCATTAGTGGGACCAGATTGTGACCACAAGGAGAAAAACCGGCGAACACCAGGTATCATCTTGGTATGAGCTTAAAGCACTAATGAAACGTCGTTTTGTTCCCAGCCATTACAGCAAGGAGATCCACCAGAAACTCTGGAGGCTCACACAAGGATTAAAGAGCGTTGATGACTATTATCAAGAGATGAAAACTCTCATGATAAGGGCTGGAGTTGACGAAGATATGAGTGCCATAATGGCTCGATTTCAGGCTGNTTAAATCGTGACATTCAAGACTGCCTGGAGATGCATGATTATGTCGACATTTATGAGCTGTTGCATAAGGCTAATCTCATCGAACAGAGGCTGAAACGTAAGTCCGCTTCTCGGAATTTTTCCAGCAGCTATAGATCTCCTAAAATCGAGAATCTTGTCGCAAAAACTAAGGAGGAACCACGTAGCAGTTCACGTGAGGAGAGAACCAAGGCACCCGCAGCTCGTGCTCGCGATGTCAAGTGCTATAGATGTCAAGGATTTGGTCATTATGCTAGTGAATGCACCAATAAGAAGATCATGACGATTATGGATGGTGGCGAAGTAATTTCTGACGAGATCAAACCAAAAATTCAGATGAAGAGACTGTTGATTATCCTGTTCATGGGCAACTAATGGTCATTTTGAGGTCGGTCACAGTTCAATCGACCCTTACAGAAAATGATCAAAGGGAGAATCTCTTTCACACTGATTGTTTAGTCTCTAATAAATTTGTAGTTTGATCATTGATAGTGGGAGTTGTACTAATGTTGCAAGCGAAATTCTTGTAGGAAAACTAGGCTTAAAGACGAGCAAGCACCCTGCGCCTTATAAGCTTCAGTGGTTGAAGGAGAATGGTGAGTTAAAGGTTTCTGAGCAAGTCTCAGTTTCCCTCAGCATTGGACGATATGTTGATGAGATTCTGTGCGATGTTCTGCCAATGGATTCAAGCCATATCTTGCTAGGTAGACCTTGGCAATTCGATAAAAGAGCTGTTCATGATGGGTTCACAAACCGTTATTCATTTAAGCATATAGACCAGAAAATTGTTTTGGCTCCTTTGCCTCCACGCGAAGTCTTTGCTGACCAAATGCAGCTAAAACGCAGCAATGCCGAGTTCAAAGCACACGACCAGACCACACAAGGTAAGGACAAAAAGGAAGTTCCCTTGATGGCTAAGGTAAGCGATCTTAATAAAGCTTTACATTTGACGCATCCTATTTTCCTTTTTATTTCTAGAGGACTAACAATTTTCGTTGAGTTTCCACCGGAGATCTCGAGTGATCTTAAGGACATATTGCAAGAATATGCAGATGTATTTTCTGAAGAAGGACCAATTGGACTACCACCAGTTCGCGGGATTGAACATCAAGTAGACTTTGTTCCAGGAGCTTCTCTTCCAAACCGACCTGCGTATAGAGTCAATCCTGAAGAAACCAAAGAGCTACAATGCCAAATTGATGAACTGATGTCGAAACAACACATTCACGAAAGCATGAGTCCATGTGCAGTACCTGTTCTGCTCGTGCCTAAGAATGATGGTAGCTGACGCATGTGCGTAGATTGCAGAGCCATCAACAATATCACTGTAAAGTATCGACATCCTATTCCTCGTTTAGATGATATGTTAGATGAATTGCATGGGTCTTGCATATTTTCGAAAATTGATCTTAAAAGTGGCTATCATCATATTAGAATGAAAGAAGGTGATGAATGGAAAACTGAATTTAAAACGAAACGTGGACTTTATGAATGGCTTGTTATGCCTTTTGGGCTTACTAATGCACCTAGTACATTCATGAGGTTGATGAATCATGTTCTGCGAGCATTCATAGGACATTTTGTTGTTGTGTATATCGATGACATATTGATTTATAGCAAGAACATGCATGATCATATCCATCATTTGAAATATGTCTTGGAAGTACTTAGGAAAGAAATGTGGTATGCAAATTTTACAAAATGTACTTTTGGAGCAGATCACCTTGTCTTTCTAGGATTTGTTGTTACAGCTCAGGAAATTCAAGTGGATGACGAAAAGATCAAAGCGATCAAAGAATGGCCAAGTCCATCGAATGTGAGTGAGGTTCGCAGCTTCCATGGACTAGTTGGGTTGTACCGTAGATTTATCAAGGACTTTAGTACCATCGCAGCCCCATTTACCGAAGTAATCAAGAAGGACGTTGGATTTAAATGGGCAAAGGAACAAGAAGACACTTTTCAACTCCTAAAAGGGAAGTTAATGAATGCTCCTTTACTTGTACTTCTTGATTTTTCTGAAACCTTTGAAAAATTGAATGCGATGCTTTTGGTGTAGGAATTGGTGTTGTATTAATGCAAGAGAGGAAACCCATCACCTATTTTAGTGAGAAACTTGGAGATGCAAGGCTAAATTATCCTACTTATGACAAGGAGCTGTACACATTGATTCGAGCACTTGAAACCTGGCAGCACTATCTTTGACCAAAGGAGTTTGTGATTCATACAGATCATGAGTCTCTTAAGCATCTGAAAGGACAGCACAAACTGAATAAAAGGCACACCAAATGGGTAGAGTTTCTTGAGACTTTTCCTTATGTCATTCACTACAAACAAGGTAAGGAAAACATAGTTGTTGATGCCTTGTCTCGAAGGTATGCGCTACTTTCTGCTTTAGAAACGAAACTGCTCGGCTTTCAACAAGTGAAAACTTATTATGTTGATGATCCTGATTTTAAAGACCACTTCCATGGTAGCGAAAATCACACCAGCACTGCTTATTATCTTTCTAACGGGTTTTTATTCCATGGAAACCGATTGTGTTTACCACACTGTTCTTTGAGAGATTTCCAGTTAGGGAATCACATGAAGGAGGTTTAATGGGACATTTTGGCGTGGATAAAACTTACCATGTGCTATAGGAACATTTTTACTGGCCGCATATGAAGAGGGACATGGAAAAACATTGCAGCAGATGCTTGAAATGCGCCCAAGCCAAAGCCACGCACAACTCACAAGGTTTGTACACTCTGTTACCTATCCTTACGTGTCCTTGGGTTGATATCTCAATGGATTTTGTGCTGGGATTGCCTAGAACTAGAAAGGGTAGAGATTCGATCTTTGTTCTGGTTGATAGATTCTCTAAGATGGCACATTTTATCACTTTTCATAAAACTGATATTGCTGTGAACGTTGCTGATTTGTTCTTTGATGATGTTGTGCGATATCATCGGATGCCTAAAACCATTGTTTCTGATAGAGATGCTAAGTTCCTTAGTTATTTTTGGAAGACTTTGTGGTCTAGACTAGGAACTAAGTTGTTGTTTTCAACTACTTGTCATCCTCAAACTGATGGACAAACTGAAGTAGTTAATAGATCTTTGTCTGCTCTGTTGCGTTCTATTGTTGGGAAGAACTTTAAGTCTTGGGAAGATTGTTGTCACATGTTGAGTTTGCGTATAATCATTCGGTTAATAGAACCACCAAATTTTCGCCATTTCAGATTGTGTATGGATTTAGTCCTTTAACTCCAATGGATTTATTACCTTTACCTCCGAATGAACAAGCTAACCTTGATAGCATAGCCAAGGCCGAGTTTATTGTGTCTCTGCATGAACAGGTCAAGCGAAATATTGAGTCTAGTAATGAAGCTTACACAAAACATGCTAATAAGAAGCGTAAAGAGCTGATCTTAGAACCTGGAGACATAGTGCTAATTCGTTTACGAAAAGAAAGGTTTCCCGAAGAAAGAAAGTCCAAATTGAACAAACGGACATATGATCCATTCAAAGTGCTGAAACGCATGAACAATAATGCATACAAAATCAATCTTCAAGGTAAGTATACAGTGAGTTCGACTTTTAATGTTGCTGACTTGTTTTCTTTCCCTGCAGATGATGCGGATTTGAGGGCAAATCCTTTTAAAGGAGGAGGGGATGATGCAATATGGACTGAGCATGGAATTGAGCTGGAACTAAGTGACAGTGAGAGAGAAGATGGCGTGGAGAAGGACCAAGCTTTGGTGGATTCAGACCCATTTATTTTCTCTAACGGGCCTGTTACAAGATCGCAAACAAGGAGGCTTCAAAATCAGATTGCAACTTTGGTTTATTCTGAACCAAAGTCGATTTCAGGTAAAGAAGCAAACCAAGATTTAATTAAGACTTTTAACCTTTCAGTTTTCATCCTTAATTAAATCGAATTTATCTAGTTGGTTTTAGTAGATTTTAGACTTGGTTTTGTTTAATTTTGGTTTAGTATTTTCGAAACAATCTTAGGTTTAGGAATATTCTGATTCCTTTTTTCTTTAGGATTCGATTTTCCCTTAAGTTTTAGGAGAAAATTCAAAAACCCTAAGACTCTTAGAGTCTATTTATACTTTGTCTTCTACAACATTAGAATCATCCAAGTTTTTAATAAAGTTATTTTTTTTCCTCGAAAGCTTCGAGTCCTTGTTTAGCTTTGAACAAAACTGATTGCTACAAAGTTTATTCTCTAAGAGCCATCACTTTTAAGATCATCAAAGAGTTTATTCTCTAGATCTTTAAACACCTCTATCCTCTTCATCAATCGAAAATTCTCCTTCTCTTTCTCCTTCAAATTTTGCAGAAACCAAACACCAAACATTAGATCTAAAGTTCGAATTCTGTTTCAGAAAGATCAAGGGACTAAAAACCTCCCTTCTTCGAAGAGACTAAAAACCTCTCTTCGTAAGATTACATCAGTCCCCTACTTCAAATTCCAGATCCTTTCTATGCTTATCTGCATGACTCTTTCGTCGATCATGGGCTTCCTTCAGGCGATTTCTGAGCACCTCTACCTGCTTTATCGTCTCATGAATGATTGTTGGTTCTACAACTCGCAGCTCTCCCACTTCTGTCCAGAAAAGAGGTGTGTGACATGGCCGACCATAAAAGGCTTCATATGGTGCCATCTCGATGCTCGAATGATAACTATTTTTGTAGAAAAATTCTGCTAGTGGTAGATACTTGCCCCAATTACCCTCCCAGTCTAGTATGCAAGCCCTCAACATATCCTCCAAAGTCTGAATAGTGCGCTCAGACTGACCATCTATCTACGGGTGATAAGTTCTACTCATATGGACTTTAGTCCCCAACGCCTTTTGAAAAGCCTACCAAAATATCGAGGTGAACTTTATATCGCAGTCAGACACAATACTGACAGGCACTCCGTGCAACCTCACAATCACATCCACGTACTTCTGCGCCAGCTTATCTAACCCATCTGTCTTTTTAATCGCCAAGAAATGAGCAGATTTGGTGAGTCTGTCTACGATTTCCCAAATGACATTCTTCCCGCCACTAGTCCTTGGCAATCCAGTGAAAAAGTCCATAGTCACAATATCCCACTTCCACTCAGGCATTGGCAAACTCTATAATAACCCATATCCCACTTCCACTCATGCATTGGCATGTTTGACACTGAGAAACCCAAGAAGCCACATCCTTCTTCATACCACCCCAATGATAGTACCGCTTTAGGTCCTGGTACATCTTCGTACTCCCGGGATGGATAGAAAATCGCGAGTGGTGAGCCTGCTATAAAATCTCTCACTGCAATACCTTATCCTCAGGCACACACACTCGGTTCTTAAACAGATACGTCTCATCTGCCGCTATGTGATATCCTGACACTTCCTTGTCAATCAACTTTCCTAGTGCTTCATCTTTCTCTTGGGCTTACCGTATTCTCCACAGTAAATCAACCTGATTAAGTGCACCTAGCACAACTATGTCCTCCTCCACAGAAATTGCATATAAACTGAGTGTAGACAACATCCCAACCAACTCTTGAACCTCCTTGGTACCTAAAACATCACTCTGACATCTACTCAAAGCATCAGCTACTTGGTTGGCCTTTCTAGGATTGTACGTAATCTCCAAATCATAGTCTGCCAATGACTCTAGCCATATACGGTGCCTCAAGTTCAAGCCCCTCTGAGTGAAGATGTACTTCAAACTCTTATGATCTGTGAAGATCTGAACCTTTCCTCCATACAAGTATGCCCTCCAGATTTGTAACGCAAAGACCACCGCAACCAACTCTAGATCATGGGTGGTGTAATTGATCTCGTAAGGTCCAAGCTGGCGTGATTCATAAGAAATGACATTCTCCTCCTGCATCAATACACATTCTAAACCAGACCCACACACATCAGTGTTGATCACATATGGTATTCCAGGCCTGGAAAGTACCAACACTTGCGCCACTGTCAAACGTTTCTTCAGCTCAGTGAAACTCTTAGAACATGCCTCTGTCCACTCAAACTTTGCATCCTTGCAGGTCAATCGCGTCATTGTCTTAGCGATGCTAGCGAACCCCTTGACAAATTTTCTGTAATAGCCTGCTAACGCTAGGAAACTACGAACTTCTGTAGTACTCTTAGGTATTGGCCATCCAGTGATAGTTTTAATCTTCTCTAGATCTACAACAACTCCTGCCTCAGAGAAAACATGCTCCAAGAACCCAATTTGTCTCCGTCAAAAGCTACACTTGCTCAGCTTGGCAAACAACTTTTGCTCCCTTAGCTTCTCCAGCACAATCCTTAGATGCCAAGCATGCTCCTCTTTACTATGAGAGTAAACGAGGATGTCATCAATGAAAACAATCACACACTCATCCAACTGCTCACAAAACACGTCATTCATCAACTTCATAAAAGCTGCAGGTGCATTTGTCAACCCAAATGACATCATTATGAACTCATAATGCCCATAACATGTCTAGAATGTTGTCTTTCGGACATCCTCCTCAGCAATCGCTATCTGGTGATAGCCTGATGCCAAATCGATCTTTGAAAACCATGAAGCCCCTCCAATTGATCCAACAACTCATCTATCTGCGGTAGTGGATACTTGTTCTTGATGGTCACTTTATTCAAGTCTTTGTAATCAATACAAAGCATGAAACTTTCGTCCTTCTTCTTCACAAACAAGATAGGTGCTCCCCATGGCAAACTGCGTGGACGAATAAAGACTTTCTCCAACAAATCTTCCAGTTGCTTCTTCAACTCTGCCATCTCTGTAAGCGCCAGGCGGTAAGGTACTCTTGAAACCGGTCTTGTCCCTGGCTCTAGCTCAATAGTAAGGGCATCTCTCCTCTCAGGCGGAGGGCCCTTCAAAGGCTCAAATACATCCTCAAACGCTGCCACAACTGGTATCTCACTCAGCTTAATCTCTCTATCATCCTTCGCCATGGAGATTGTGGCTAAAAATGCCTCAACCCCTCTCTCTAATAGGCTCTCAGCAAGCAACATGGAGATAATTGAAACACCCAAGTTCGCCTGAAATCCATGAAAAGTGACCCTTTCTTCTGCCTTGGGTATATACACTCTCCCCTTGTCGCAATTCAATAATGTGCGGTGAAGTTTAAGCCAATTAATGCCCAAGATCACATCATAGAGGCGTATGTCCATCTCTGCCAAATTTCCAAAGAATTTTGCGCCTCCAAATACTATCGTAACATCCACATGTATGCCCATAGCTCCCATCTTCTCTCTACCAATTGTCTCAACCATCTTTGCCTTCGGGACAAACGTACCCTCAAAAGACTAAGCCTTTGCCATCTGAGGACTCACTAAGCTATTCATAGCTCCGGAATCAAACAAAGTGAAAGTCGCGGCACCCCCAACAAATATAGAGCCTAAACAAGTCTAAACTAAGCATGCTCCATACAGACAACAATCTTAAGCCAGAAAACAAGAAAACAATAACTAAGAAAGCGTACCGGCTATCGGCTCAGCTCCCTCATAGTCTCCTACACCAAACACTCGTGGTTGTGTGGCCTGATGCTTGGCTGGTGGTGTCGGTAACTGCCTCCTCTGTGGGCACTCCCTCGCAAAATGTCCCTGCTGACTACAATTGAAGCAAACCCTGGGTGCAGCTGCTAGACTCGCTGTCGTTACTGCTGGTGCTGCTGGTGCTGCTGGTACTGCTACCTGTCTGATAGACGGTACCTCTAGTGATCTTGAACGACAGTTCCTAGAGATTTGACCTGCCTGCCCACAAGTATGACACTTGAAACATTGTCCAAAATGGTAACGTTGGCAACGAGAACACCTCGGTGGTCCTGACTGCTCCCTTACCTTCTTCTGAGTTTTTGGAGCCTACACTGCCTTCTGTAGGTGTGACCTGATAATCCTCTGCTCGTCTACTAAATCGATCTCCTGCCCAACAGATAACTCTACCAACTCAACCATATTGCAGCAGACCCTCACTCGACAACAGTTGCAAATATCCTCTCGCAAACCCCTAGAGAATCTCCTTATAAGCTCTTCCTCGTCCATGTGTCTCCCTGCAAATCTGCGGAGGCGGCTGAACTGAAGCTCGTACTGTCGGACAGTCAAATCATTCTGGTGAAGATCCAAGAAGGCATTTTCCTTCGCATCCATGGCCTCTCACGGAAAGAACTTGATGTGGAACTCCCTTCTGAAGTCATCATAGTGCAGCTGGTAACGCCCATTGACCATCTGTACCACTCCATCCCACCAAACATGAGCATCTCCCTTCAGGTACTGCACAGCTAACCCAAGACGGAATTCAGCAGGACATCTCATATTGTCTAAGTTACGCTCAAGCTCCCTCCTCCAATCATCAGCCTCAACAACATCTACATAACAACGAAAAACCTCCTACCCCATGTGCCTAAGTTGCCTCATAAGCTCCATGTAGGTGGGTCCATAGCGGTGAAGAGCAGGGGGTGGTGGTGGAAGACCTTGCTCATACACACCTGGTGCATCCTGCTCCACCCTAGCACCCTACTCCACCATCTATCCTCCAAACCTCTCTCGGAACCTCCTAAGCTCCTCTAACTCGGCATCATGATCATCCACATGTCTTACTCCTGGACCAACTAGCGGAATAGCCTGCTAAACAACTGGCGGAACATCCTGCAGAGCAGCTGGGGGACAACATGCGCAACAACTGGCGGAACACCCTGTAGAGCAGCTGGGGGAACAACATGCGCAACAATTGGCGGAACACCAGGTGGAGCCTGCTTTGCAAACTGATGAGCAAACTCCTGTGCAGCTGCCCGTGCTACCTCTTGAGCAACACGCTGAGTTGCCTCCTAAGCAACCTCCCTAGCTACTGCTTGAGCAACCTCCCTAGCAGCCTCCTGAGCAAGCTTTCTGATAGTCTCAACATCCAACTACTGGGCAATAGGCTGAACAACATGACCCTCGGCTCTTTGAATTCCCTCAGCTCGGCCCTCAACTGCAACAACTCTTCCTGTGGCCCTTCTGGCCTGAGGGTGAGTGGGTGTAACTCTTCATCTTGGCGCCATCTGAAAGAAAAGAACAAGCAAATTAAGCTCTACCTGAGGACAGAAGAAAAAGAAAAAAAAGCTGACAAAAATAGAACAAACAGAACAGTCTGGTATTTTTTTTTTTTAAATCCCCCAAGTCCCAAAGTTTTAAAACTGTTGATAACCCGATTCCATCACTATTCTATCTCGTAACCGCCTCCCAGGTCAGAACCGGGACGACAAACCTGCTTTGATACCAAAATGTAACACCCGTCTTAACAACCCTCGAGAACGGCATGCTACTAACTCTGACTTGCCAAACACGCAACTCCGAACATAAAGGATCAACTCATAAATCTCATATGTCTAACACCGAAAATATCTAAACAAAACCAACAACCGTAATAAACCAAGTCTAAAACCGATAAATAAATAAAATGTCTAAAAGGATAAAATTGTTGATTCCAAAACAACACCAGAAACCGTCCAGCTCATCTGACTATTCGTCAGTCTCACTTGAAAAGGGATGGAAAACAGAGGGGTGAGTGACAGGGGAATCACTCAGCGAGGTAAGGATAGTTGCACACGCAAGTCCGCAGACCCGACTCAGCAATACAACCACGCTAGACTAGTCCTAGAACATGCAGCAAATATGGCACTTAATGCGCCCATACATAGCAATCAATGGTCCTATCCTGTGAAGTCAGTGATCGTCCACACCTTCCGAAGAGGCTTCCACAACATAGGATAAGTGCCCAGACACACCACCGTCATGGACTCTTTATCGATCTTAAGGCTACGAACAACATATCGACTTGCTGCTCGCACCCTCCGCATACATGACCCCGGGATACAACAACTCAGCTCTGTACCCCACGCCCAAGTCTCCACATCCATATCCACATATACATATGTAATATAAAACACACACTAGCAAACATCATACGAGACAAGCAACAATGATATCATCTATTATCCTAAGTCCGATTTAGCAAACAAGAAAACAGATAGACTCCAAGCAGACTCAAATCACACAAGAAATGTTCTGGAGCTAATCTAGCGATAATTGATTGCTAAAATAAGAGCCTACAGGGGGTTTACGCGGTAGCTTTTCACCTTAGCAAATCGAAAGAAAAGTACGACTTCTGAATCCCAACGCTTAATCAAACTTTGAATATGAAATCAATATGAAAAATCAATCACAAAAGCCCCGAAAAGGAGAAAAAACAGATTTAGAACGGAAAAGTGGACCCACGGATAAAACTGGATCGAATCGGTCAGTTGGTCAAAGTCAACGATCAAATCAACGCTCGCGGGTCAAAGTCAACGGTCAAAACTGTGGTCAATGGTCAAACCCAAGGCTCACCTTACCTAGGGTTTCAGGAGCTGAAGATGAGCCTTGGTGGGCCTTTGATTTGCTTCCAAAATTTGGATCCGGTCCGTTACAGAAAAGTTAATGATTTATGAATTGTTCCGTGCAGGTTTTCACAAAAGGAGACTTATGAACGCGGTATCTGAGATGAGTGAAAAGTTCATGATTTATGAATTGTATTTTGTAGGTTTTCCACAATAGGAAGACCTATGAACAAACACCAGTCGAGGTTGTAATGAGTCTTGGTTAAACATCCGTGGGCAGCTCAATATTGTACATAGAGACAACCTTCGTATAAAAATCAGATATCACGGTCACAAGAAGAATAATAGTTGAGACAGAACCCGAGAACCTCTTCTCTGCGAACTCCAAGCTTCATTTTCATGTTCCTGAAGGAACCAGGCTAGAAGCACCAACCATTATAAACAGAAAAATATTGTATGTGCTCGTGCATCCTACTTGTAAGCATATTTCCTGGATTTTTTTTGTATTTTGTTTGGATATTTGTTGAAGAAATATACGAATCACTTTAGCTGTAACATACATTCACTAATTTGGGACATTTACAATGAGAGACTTATTATAGTCTTAACGAATATCCAAGGATTGGATGGCGAGTTTGGCTGCAACTGAGGAAATGTTATCCTTGATGAGTCCCACTGAAAGGTCTAACCTCTCTATTGTATCTTTCATGTCCATCGCTCTTAGTTTCACTTGTTGTAACCTTGATAGTTCTGAATGTGTCGATCCTGCAAACAAGAGAACAGGAAAACCATAGAGATGCAGCTTTTAACAATGCTAAACCTCGTATTCAGCACTTTTCCAAGAATCAAACTGATATGGAATCATTCTGCTTTCATTATGATGTGAACATTGATAGTTTCAAAATGAAAATCTCGTGAAAATACGAAGAGATAAAAGATGTTAGTTTACCGGAAATATGTTGAAATGCAGCAAATGATACACGTTCCTGAAGGGAAGGGATGAACGATCCGTCACATTCTACTGGTGGCTCATCTTCAGCCCAGTTTAGAGAGTTAAAGAGGCGAGTTTGTAGTGGTGAGCCTTCTCGAGCCTGTTGCAAAAGAATATATCTAACACTTCAACTTCTGAGAGCACAACAATAAAAGATATTTCTACTAGATGCAACTTTTATAAAAGGTTACATTTCTAATTTCCTAGTACATGCTAAAAACAATCGGAAGGGGCGGATGATACATCGAGTTGTTTCCATGTAAGAGAGATCTAGCTTTAAGTAGGTTTGTACCTTAAGTTTGATCTCCAAACTGTTGAGATTCTTCACAGAATCCCTCAGCAGGGAGATTATTGACTTTATTTCCTTGCTGCTCTCATAACTAACACGATCTTGTATTGGCCTGACCTCTCCGGATAAATAAGGATCTGCCTGAGACAAAAACACATATTGTCAGAAAATCAATGCTAGATACAATAACTTAAAATAACATGGTTAAATGGAAAGGAAAAGAATTCATCACTGATAAGATCCTAACAGATGCTAAAGAAGAAAGAAATCAGCCCGAGAATCCAAATTCCATAAAAGAGAAAAGAAACATCAAATAAATTTAATTCATTTGTCGCATCATGGCACCAAATAGCTAGCATAAAAGGCACATGCATAAAACTAAGCGGGCATAACATTTTCTGTTAAAGCTAAGGTTTTACTGAGTTTTGGGCAAAAGATAGCAAAAAAGTAGGTCGCATTGTTCAATCCCATAAGCAAAAGTATCACATACTAGTGTTATAACCAAAGATTTGCTTTACACCTGCATTCTCACCCCTAAAAATCTCGAAATCTTCACTCGGCCAACGCCTCTTATCGAGACAAGTGCTCCAATGTCTAATCTCTCAACCTGCAAATGTGTGGGTTTTACACTTAGCTCGAGTCATCAACAAAACACATATAAAATGATCAAAACTCTCTTGAGGAAATGCTTACGTTTTCAATAACTACCAAGCATCCATATCTAGCAGCAAAAGATGCTTCTGTTGCCGTCTTGCTTATTGAAATAGGATCAAGAATGAAATGAACAAACATATTGTTCTTTCTTTTCATCGACTGAAACAAACCAAGTAGCAGGACAATTTGAAAAGAAACGCACAACAAGAAGTGATGAATTCATCGAAGATGATAGTATAGTACCTCTTCAAGTAAAGCCAAGTACCTTGCTTCATACAAATGCAGCGTTTTACTCTCCGTTGGCACAAGAACCTATACGCCCTAGGTTTAAATCAAGAGCTCAAACTCAAAACTTTGCAAAGAAATTTGGGTTTATGGTGCTAAAACCTCGCTCATACTGAAGGGAAGAAGCGGAAGATTGAGTGATTTGGCGATGATCCTGGGACGGCGTCGTCTCCGGTGGCGAACATTGCTGTTAATTCCGGAGATTGAAGTCGCCGGGAATCGAACCCTACAGCAATTTTCGGAAGGGAATATAGAGGAAGAGAGAGTTGAGGAGATTAAAGTGGGAGTCATTGGGGGTAAACGTATATCGCAGAATCGAGACTTCCGGTACGTTTCTTCCGCCAAGGTCAGCCGTAAGATAGCAATGTAAAGAAGATAGGTGGTGGGCTCCCATGAACCATAATTTATAGTTCATCGATTTTGGTTTTAAAATTGAGATTACATCCGGTTTAGTTAAACATCGAAATTAACTATGAAAAATATAAAAAATTAGAAGGTTCTCCACGCAATGCGCAGATAAATTATCGTCAAAATGTTAATAATTTATTTGATTTAGTATAATTAATGATTTTTTGCAGAATATAATTAATGATTACGACTTTAACAAAATTTACTAACTTGTTTTCTTGATATACATCATTATTTTCTATAGTGTTCATTGTAGAAAATTATTAATAATGAGTATAGATGAACGTTAAGATATACAAATTCATTCTGAATTGTATTTTAAAACTTGAAATATTTTATAAATTATAAGAAAATTTTGGATCCTTCAAACTAAACATTTTTATAATATAATTTAATACAAAAGTATTTTTATGGATCATTTAAATATAATTTGAGGGGGAAAAATGAAATTATATGGCATATAATATACATCAAATAGAAATCATGTCACAATTTTTAGATTAAATTTTCTGACGTGTTTTCATGGTATACATCATTATTCTCTATAATTTTTTTGGTTGAAAGCTAATTTGATGAAGATATGTATCAAGTTAAGTGACAATTATATCTAGGAGATTAATAAATGTAATATTAAAAATATAATTAGGATTATAACCAATCAAATTTCATAAAAGTGTTATGACATATTTTTTGTTGAAACTCATCTTGTTGAAGATATGTAACAAACTCACTTCATAATTAATTTTATTACATTTTTTTCAACTATTTAACAACAATTATATTTAATTCAACTATTTTTGTATTATTAGTTCTAATTTATATTTTTTTTATTAAACATGTATATGACACACTTCGGAGATCTAACTACTAAATCTTTTTGGCAACAACTAATTTTATTCAAAGAATTTAGTTGTCATGTCAATTTTTTTTAGTTGCAATCAAATTAATTTAAAAACCAAACAAATTGCCTTAAGTTGTCATGTCATAATTTTTTGTTAAAATCAAGTGTGGTGATGACATGTGGCAAACTTACTTCTTAATTAGTGTATAGGAGATGTTTATCAAAAACTACGTGGAACATTGGTGAATTGATTGATCAAGGGTTATTTAAGTCATAATTGGCATAGTGGAAAAGAGTGGGGTAGCTGTAAACAGTTGAAGCGAAAGCTGGGAGCTGAAAGCGGAAGCTGAGAGTATAAAAGTTGAGTATGAGCTGAAAGTGGAAGTTTGAAGCAGATTAACACTTATTATTTTTTAAATATAAAAATGAAGTTTGTGCAATTCGGGATTCGGGTCGAGTACATTCGGGTTCGATTTTCATATACTAAAAGGTTAGTCTCGTTCAGGTATTTTAAAAGTTGGTTCAAGTTCGTTTGAGTGTATTCGAATTCGGATCGAGTCTAATAACTTAAGAAAAACTCGAGTATACCCGAAATTATTCCAAGTTCTGTTCGAATTAGAGTTTATCGGGTTTTTCATGTACTTTTTTTGTATTCTCTAGGTTTTTCTGGATTTTTTCGAACATTTTTGGGTTTTTTTTGGATGCTCGAATTTCAGGTTTGAATTCGGATCGGGTTTTTGAATTTCTCGACAATTTCGGGATTCAAGTTCGACATTTAAGATTTATAGCTTAGGTTTTTCTTTTATCCGTTCTGATTTTGTAACTTAAAGAACACCTGAGTATACCCGAATTATTTCAGTCTTGGTTCGGATTCTGGTATTATCTGGTTATTCATGTATTTTTGGACTTTTTCCGGTTTTCTTCGATTTTTTGGGTTACTCGAGTTTCGGGTTCAAGTTCGAGTCTGGAGTTTTTGAATGTTTCAAATATTTCGCGATTCGAGATTGGAATTTATGCTTTAGGTTTTTCGGAGTTTTTCGGGTATCCGTTAGGTTCAGAACAACATATTTTACAAATAAAATCTAAATAACATATTATTAGAATTTTATATGTATTTTAATTTGTTAACATGCTATTTTGAAATTTTATCTAAAAAATTTTGTCAAATTTAAATCAAGTAAAAAATAATAGGAAAAATATGTTAAACTATATTTTTTTTAATAGAAGTCTCAAAACACTTCATTTTATAGAGTGATAACGATGGAATGTTATTGACCGTTACAACAAAAAGGGCACACGTGTGCCATGTAATAAAAATAGTTGTGATTGGCGTTGATCAAGAGCGGTGACTCCGTAACTCACGTTTAAACGTGGTTCCAATCAAGCTTTTAATGCTTCTAAACCAAGAGTTCAGAGGACCGATTTTCCGTAGAAGCGCAATTTAATTGCATATTAATAAAGACGTACTTATAGGAAATCTTCAGCGTGGTATAAACAAAGACCGTTCGCCTTGGTGATGTGAATCAACGGATGGAACGAAAAGATTTTTCCAAAAAAATTGTCTTTGAAGTTGTTTCTCGAAATTTGTAATAGCAATAGTAATAAATCAGACGATAAAAAAATATTACAATCGAAATTCTCTCTCTATATATAAGGAAAGTAATTAAAGTTTAATTGGTAACTACTAAAATATTTATAGGAATGAATAGCTGCATGAATTAAAAATAATAAAAAGGAAATAAAGATATGACAGAAAAGAGCCTTCATTCCTCAATTATGTAGCTCATCACTCTGAGATGAATGAAGAGAAAAACGATGAGTCTCACATCTTTAATTTTCGTAACAAATTTTATATATAAAACGGAACGCGTTCGACATTAGTTTGATATGTCATTAAATTATAACTCACGAGATGTCGATACATGTCACTAATCGATCGGATTATTGACATGTGTCAAATATTTAAAATTTTCAATTACGTGTAACCGTATTTTCTATTTTACATAAATAAATAAATTTTCTATTTTTATTAAACAATTAAAAATGAATATTAAAAAATTTATTTCTATTAAAATATTCTATGTTAATTGTTATATATACAAACATGATAAAATTATAATATTTAATTAAGAATCTTTGCTCACGTGATATTAAAAAATTTAGATTAATTTGGATGATATTGGTTGTAGTTCATAATTTTTCAATAGCTAACAATGATTTTAATCTACATTTTATATTTACGAGTTATAGTTACGTCGATTTCAACTTTAAAACCTAAATTTTTAATGATATTTTTATATTTATTTTCTCGTGTATCACACGTGACCTTATTTAGTTACTTATAAATGGTAAAATATTTTAGGAATTGAGAGGAACAAGACATTCCTCCTTGTTCTTTTCCTAAAAGATGGTTACCAATCGAAGTCTCAAGTGATTTTTTTGTTACTTGTTGGTTTTCTAATTATAATTTAATTTTGCTTTATTTAATTCATCTAAAAAAGACAATTAAAACATGAACCGCTTTAATTCATTTGTGAAACATTTTTCTCAAATCAAAGACCAGTAACCCAATTACCATATATTACATTATTTGTTTTTTAAGTTTTAAAGTATATATTATACATTAGACCCGAATTATTGTGTATAATAAAATTAGATCATATATTGTTATATAAATCGCTTTATATTGCTATATAAATCGCTTTTCTCCACCATATGTCATCCTCAAACCGACGGTCAAACCGAAGTAGTGACCAAACATTAGAAACCCTTTTCCGTGTTATGGTTATAAAGAACTTGAAAACATGGAAAAAATGCTTGCCACATATTGAATTTACTTATAATTATGCTACACATTCTGCTACTAAGCGTTCTCCTTTTGAAATTGTTTACGAGTTCAATTCTGATACACGTTTGGTGCAAGAGTGCTTATTCCGAAAACAGAGATGGTGTTTTAAGGAGAAAGAGATACTCTATTCTTCCTTGAGACGATTCGAACTTTAGGACAAAGATGGAGCGAAGAGTACCACACGAGAGATGGAGGTTCTTGTGATACAACTCAGTAACTTAGGAAAGGAGGTGTTGGTCTTGACTTGGCTAAGAAGAACAAGAGGGGCAATGGCTTCTTGTAAGAGAGAAATGTGTTCTTTTATTGATAGGTAAAAAGGGGTGACCCCAAAAGCTGCATAGGGAACTTTATAAATAGTTCATCAGTTGCGAACCTTCTAGGATTCTGATTCAAACAAAAAAGGAAAAAAAAACACAAGTATTTAAAATAAAACAAAGAAAAAACGCAGGACATAAATAAAGACAGAAACTACATTCTCCACAAATCGAAGTCTTTGGTTTCTTAAGACCTCTTAGACACTAAGGACGTTCAGCTTGTTCAAGGGTACCTGCAAACACATTTAATATTGAAATCAAACTTACCTCGTTTTGGTGTAGAAAAGGCAATTTAGGAGCTGATTTGTTCTTTAAGCTTGTTAAAATCATTCTAGGTCGTACTCTACATTCTCCTATGTTCATGATGCTTTCAACTTGTGGAGTGATGCCTTGTATCATATAAATCCCTTCTATGAATTGGTTGAACTTGTGCTGGAGATTCCTTGCTCTGGAACGTGTAATGGGTTCTTCGGGTACGAATGGTGTTTTGATTTCCAGCTCTGAGTTCGTCTCTATGACCTCCTCTTCTTAGTATGATTCCATATCCTCATAATTCCCTCCCTCTTCAATAGGTTTTGTCCTCAAAATAGGTCCAACTGCAAGGAAAGGAGCCAAGTCACTAACATGAAATGTATTTGATACATTAAACTCACCTGGAAGCTCAAGTCGGTAAGCATTGTCATTGATCTTCTCCATGATTATGAATGGTCCATCTCCTCTTGGTGACAACTTTTAGCTTCTCTCAGCTGAAAATCTCTCTTTTCTCATGTGCAACCAGACCCATTCTCATGGTTCAAACTCCACTTCTTTTCTGCCCCGGTTCGCTATCCTTACATATTGCTCGGTTCTCTTCTCTAAATTCTCCCTAGCTTTCTAGTGTATCTTCTTCACATACTCAGCCTTGAAATATTCATCTTGGCTTACCATTTCAGCCGGTGGTAAAGGCGAAAAGTCCATGGGCGTTTTGGGGTTGAAGCCATACACAATCTAAAACGGAGAGAGCTTTGTAGCTGAATGGGGCATGCGGTTATAGGCGAATTCTACAAATGGTAGACATTCCAGCCAGTTCTTCAAATTCCTTCTAATGGTAGCCCTTAATAGCGTAGGGAGTGTTCTGTTTACCACTTCCGTTTGCCCGTCAGTTTGTGGGTGACAAGTGGTAGAGTATAACAACTTGGTTCCTAGCTTTCTCCATAAGGTCTTCCAGAAATGGCTTAGAAGTTTGGTTTCTCTACCAGATACAATGGTAGTTGGTATACCATGTAAGCGAACAATCTCCTTAAAGAACAAGTTAGTAGTTTGAGTCGCATCATTCGTCTTAGCACATTGGATGAAATGAGCCATCTTGGAGAATTTGTCCACTACCAGGAAAATTTAGTCCTTGTGGTGAATCTTGGGTAAGCCTAGCATGAAATCCATGGAGATATCTACCGAAGGTGACGTTGGAATGGGCAGAGGCATGTACAAACCATGCGGGTGTACTCTTGACTTCGCTTTCTTACAATCAATGCAACAACTACAAAATGCTTCAACTGTTTTATGAAGGTGCAGGAAGAAGAAGTGCTCTTTCAACATGGCTAGTGTTTTATCAACACCGAAGTCTCCCGCAAGCCCTCCCCCACGAGCTTCTTGGATCAGCAATTCGCGCAAATATCCTTAAGGAATGCACAACCGGTTGTTTCTAAAAAGAAACCCCTCATGGATGTAGAACATCTTGTGATTCCCTTTTCCACTCCCTTTTTCGGCTTCTCCAAAATCTGGATCCTCTTCATATAATCTTTTAATAAACTCAAATCCCAAAACCTTAGCTTCCATTGTAGCAATGAGTGTATGTCTTCTAGATAATGCATCAACCACAATATTCTCTTTTCCCTTCTTGTCTTTAATGATGTAAGAGAAGGTTTCAATGAATTCTAACTAGTGTGTGTGTCTCTTCTTAAGAGCAGTCTGTCCACAGAGGTGCTTGAGAGTCTCATGATCCGTGTGTATCACGAATTCCTTGGACAAAAGATAGCGATGCCTTGTCTCAAAAGACCGAACAAGCGCATACAACTCTTTGTCGTAAGTGGTGATATGATACTAGAATCAATACTCGGAATTTGAAGGCTGAAACTTGATGAAAAGATGATGATATGGCTGATAGAATGGATTGTAGAAGCTGGAATGATGTTCGATGGATATGATGATGATTTAGGCGTGGAAGATGACTGAAATTAGGATGGATTTCGACACAACCAATGGCTGGAAATCACAGGTTGCTGGATAGAAGAACTTATAGGAAGAACACAATAGCAATTGCCATAGTATTCTGTAAAGTCCTGATCAGATTCATAAAGTTCCTTCATAAGATCAAAACCAATCAACTTCGAACTCAAAGTAGAGATAAGAGAATACTTCCTGGACAATGCATCAGCAACTACATTGTCCTTACCTTTCTTGTACTGAATGATGTATGGGAAGGTTTCTATGAATTCCATCCATTTACCATGCCTTTTGTTGAGCTTTTGTTGTCCCTTGAGGTGCTTGAGGGACTCGTGATCTGTGTGTATGACGAACTCTTTAGGCCACAAATAGTGCTGTCAAGTCTGCAGAGCTCGCACCAAGGCATAGAGTTCCTTGTCATAGGTAGTGATGCAGCACAGCTGGTGCTAGAAGCTGAATTGGAGCTCAGCTCAAGTGATGATGAAGTGGAAGATGAAGTCAAGTCAAGTTCAAGTCCGGAACCA
>OVAN01003541.1:0-28697 GCA_900406275.1 Anastatica hierochuntica
TTTAGCTTTGAGGTTTGTTGTTTAGGATTTAGGGTTCATGATTTGTAATTTGGTTTATGGTGTAGGCTTTATTTTATTATTTATTGTTTATGGGTTAGGATTTTGAGTTTAGTTTTGGGGTTTATGATTTAGGAGTTAGGATTTAGGATTTAGGATTTAGGGTTTACGATTTAGTTTGGGTTTATTTTTTGGGTTTAGGTTTACGGTTTGGGTTTGTTGTTTTAGGGTTTAGGGTTTGTGGTTAGATGTTAGGGTTTAGGATTAGATGTTTGGGGTTTAGGGTTTAATTGTAGTCGATTAGGGTTTAGGGTTTATGGTGTAATTTTAGTGTATGGTGTTTTGGGTTTATTCATGAATAAAATAATATGTCCACGAAAAGATAGATATGTACACGAAAAAATAAATTTTGTGCTATAAATAAAAAAGCATGTCTAAGCTTCATGGACAAAGGGCAAAATTGTCTTTTTCTATCACTAGATTATGGCATTTTTGAGCTACTTATTGGTTTGTGGCATTGGCTGCAAACCCATTGCAA
Source organism: Anastatica hierochuntica (assembly GCA_900406275.1). NCBI lineage: Eukaryota > Viridiplantae > Streptophyta > Magnoliopsida > Brassicales > Brassicaceae > Anastatica > Anastatica hierochuntica. The sequence goes on from OVAN01003541.1 coordinate 536, forward strand.
ATTATGGCATATTGGTTATTAACCCATAATTAAATGTTCTGTTTTATCTCTATTTAATATGTTATTTTTGATTATTCTAATAAATGAGTTAAATGAATATGAATAAAACTGTAAATTTTTACAAAAATTTACATTGGAAATATAAAATGACACATAAAATCAAACAAAAGTAAAAGTCTAGAATGATATTCAAAAAAGAAACCGAGGGAGTAATTGAGAAATATTTTCTCAAAGTAACAATTGATTGATGTGTGATTAAAATAATGTTCCAATTAATAAATAATTACATATATTTATTGCTTACCAAACACATATATCTATAAGCTATATGATTGATATATATTATGGTCTCTCTTTGCAAAAAGTGTCTCATTTTATGCAGATTAAAGAATCTTTAAAATATATTAGAATGATCTATTTAATATGTATTTAGCTAAATGTAAATGATTTGTATTGGCTATTCAAATAGGTAAAAATGAATTAGATTTACAAAACTATATTGGAAAAGTAAAATAACAGATTTTCTGAAATGTAGAATGATACTCTTACCAAAAGGAAAAAGCTTCAAAACAACACTTTTTGTGAAACATAAAATGTATTCTTTCCGTTGTTTATTATATGTCGTTTAAAGCTATTTCACACGTCTTAAAAAAATGACTAAATATTCCGTTTTATTCTTATTTAATACATTGTTTTATTTGATTTTTCTATTAAATGAGCTAAGAAAAATAGCGACAAGACATAAAATTTGACAAATATTTATATTGAAAATATAAAAACGACATTTAAAATGATATAAAAATTAAAATATAGAATGACACTTTAAAAAGAGGAAGTATAAGATAGCCTTTTTGAAAAATTATAGTGAGTAACCAAAAAAAATATTAATTAAATTTCTAACCTCGTGAAATTATTTTTATATTTCTATTCCCTCTCTTTTTTATTCATGGTTTGAGAGTTGAACTATAATTTTCACCTAATATTATTTTGTTTACAATCACACTAATGTAGATATTGCTTTTTAAATGGTTATTTCATAAATTAACACCTTTTTTTTCTCACAACTAAACATGTATAAAATGACAGAAACTGAAAACAAACCCTATAGGGATATAGGAAACAGAAGGACGGCAAGTTCTAAACTTCTGCAGCAAAGCTAAGCCTAACTCTTACTATTTATTAACAATTGTATTTGTAACTCGATATTTCAATACAAATATTCGCAGTTGTAAATATTTGTATAAAAATAGCTATATATTTAATCTAAAAGTAATAAAATTTTTAGCTACTTTATATTTACAATATATTTTGAGATAAAATTATTTTAATAATTTAATAATATTATTATTTTGCATATGGCTTGGATCAAAAATTTAATCGTCGTTATTATTCTAGATTTTGCTAGCGCTAGATCAGTTAACAAACAAATGATATTTACCACCTAATACTTCCAAAATCTAGTGTTTGCTAAAACAAAAATATCTTAATCATCAAATGTGATACTCTTGTCGCGGGACCTCTCTCTCTCTCGGAATATTAATGTTTTTTCCATTTTTTAGTTAAGTGGACTACTGGACGGTCTTATTTTTATTTACGTGATACAATTATGTTTTTTGTGATACAAAAAACTCTTCTATTACTCAAATTTGAGGTAGTGCAGTAAGCTACACCGAAATAGAATAACTAACAAACGTAAAAATAGTAGTTTGAAGTTTAGCTAACCGAGCTAAAATGTCTGCTTTTGAATTTGACACCCGTAGAACACAAGTTAACTTCAAAGACGGAAAAGCGATTCTCTCTCTCAAACTCATGTAGCTCTGTCGCAAATGTTGGTCAATCATCAGGCTTCGCAATCATACTAATAACATTCATATTATCAGTGTCGAACTCTTGAACCTCCGAATGAGCCGTCATGCTCTGCATCACCCAAGTCAAAGCTTCAATCTCTGAGTGGAGAGACGACATCCTCCGAACCTGATTGCGAGAGTCCAGCAGGGTGCAGTCTCCACTAGCTCCAAATAAAGACCTGTCCATCCCACTATGAACATTTGAGACCTTCCAGGAGCCATCAACCAGGCAAATGTTACGCAAACATATGGTTTGCGTGCGTATGTCCTCGTCTCTAACGAATTTGGCAAATCTTGAGCTGTCCCCCATGTCTGCCATTCGGAAATTGCATGGCTAATAAGATCAGGAGCTTCTTTCGTAATCCCCTGAAAGAATTTTTCATTAGGTGTCTTCCATATAAACCATAGTATTCATTGGTAGGATCCATGTTCATCCATAATCTGACCATCATTTCGCCAGAAAAAATAAGCCAAGTTGCTATAAACGCTGGAAGTTGGAAACACGCCTGACACTAATAACATTGAAAGAACTAAAATTCACACCTGAAATGCCGAAGGACACTAAAAAAACATGGAAAATAGACACGTGATACGATTATGTTAACTGTCCTAATATGCGGTATAGTTTAATTTGATACTGCAGATATTAGTACTATCTAGTAAGGATTAATATAAACAAGATATAATATAAACTTTAAAATATTGTTTACATTTAACGTTTTCATATGCATTTGAATGTACTCTACTGTTTTGTCTTTACCGCGAACGTAAAAGATGCATTTGAAACAACAACACAATTAAATCATTTCTCGGTACTATAATACTAACTTTTTTGAGAAAAAGGAATTCTTCTTCGATATGTTCATCTTGATTCTTTCTTTATTATTATTATTTGTGTACCTTATTATGGTATAACCAAGAAAATATACCTTTATTTTAAAACATCACAGAGTAGGTACCATTCAACAATTAAACTATCATATTTTTAGATAAATTGTACGTATTCACATCTACATATGTAACTCTTGTTTATGATCAATATTTTATTATCAAACGCGCGAAATTATATATATATATATATATGCAAATCCTGTATATAAAATAATGATAAAAATGGCTAAATCCATAAATTCGCATTATATTAAAATACGATAAAAAGATTAGTTTTTATCCGTAAATTGACAAGATAGTCCTAATCCTAAAACATTACCATCTTAGTTTTATAAAAGACATTGTTTGGAAAGATTAGTTTTGTTTTATAAAGAATGTCGTTTTATATGTTCAAAGTAAATAAATAAAATTCTGGTTTTAATCTCAAAATTTTAATGTATTAATCAGAGATAGAATTTTGTAATATAGTAATAAAAGCTATATAAATTTTTTTTATGTTTTTTAATATGTGTGAAAAATATTAGAATGATACTATTTACAAAAGAGATGAAATATTATTTATTTAAGTAAAATAAAGTGTTCCCATTTCACATTTCACATGCATTGATCTTCCACCCAAAAGAAACCCTGTTTCTTTAACTTCTAAATACTAAGAAGAAAGAAATCTCTCTTACCTTTTTCTTTCTCTTGGCTTTTTTTCCCCCACTCTGATTGAAACTTTTTCCAGTCAAGAAAACCTCCACTAAGGTTTTATACAATTAAACTCCTCATATATATATAGATAGAGGGAGAGATTTACACACTTCTTTTTCTCTTTCTCATCTCTCTCCTCTCTTAATTTGGTCTTACAAAATGGCACCCAAAGGCAAGAAACCTATACGAAGAACAGCTACAAGAAGAAGAAAAAGAAGCAGCCATTTCAAGAATCCATCTTCACCATCTAGCATCAATAGTGATGTCACTTCAACGTCGTCATCAACCGCCACATCACCGTCGCCGATTCCGCTCAGCGGCGGATGTTGTACTCCCAAATCTGAAAAGTCACGAATACCGGAGATGCTGACGTGTCCTCCGGCGCCGAAGAAGCAAAAGGTGGCGCAAAACTTTGCTTTGAGGAGGAGACAAATAGCTTTCTTTGCTCCTCCAGAAGTAGAGCTCTTCTTCGTTTTTGGCACGTAATCAATAGATAAGTTAAGTTCTTAATTATTTAGGGTTTTTTTTTGTTACATGATCAAAGTTTTTATGAATCTCAAGTTTGTAGTCTGATTCAATACAATAATATGTGAAAGTATATGATAGAGAGTGTAGTGTGATGTTTTGTTATTGGTTTGTTTGCTTTTTCTCTTCTTAATTTGTTTTCTTTTTTACTTTGTTGGGATAATTTTTGAATTAGGTGGGTTTGAATTTGTGGTAGGGTATAATTAACCAAATACCATATCTCTTTTTTTTTTTTAAGTAAATGCTTATTTTGTAAGTTGTTTGCTCATGTAATTTAAATGATGCTTGCTAACTTCTCAAGCTTGGTAGCTTGTTGAAGTGGGTTTCTTTTATTTTGTATTTTAGTTCGAGTTAAGCAAGAGTTTGATTATATTATTGTTGGTGTTTACTTCGGAAGCTCATGAAAAATCCATAAAAATATAGATTTGCTTTTGATTTGAGTAATAAATAAATCATTGATATGACATCATTTTTATAAAAACAAAGAACTCAAAATAATAGCTTTTGATTTTTTTATAAATGATCAAAACTTAAAACTATTGTACATGAGTTCAATATGTTAATTTTGAAAGAAAAACTATCCCCAAAAGTAGTGGATGCAGAGCAAAGTTTTGGATATACTCCAAAGTTGAAAAAGATTCAACTGTTCCATGTTAGATTTAATGTTTATAAAAGTTACTGTAAAAATCTGTTTGGAATTTAGAGAAATGACTGCACAACTCTATATTAAGAAATTGCCTTTATAATAATATTTACTTCACCGCCACTATAAAATTGAATTTTTTAACTTAAAAAAAATGTTTGGAGGGAATCCAAACAATTTTAGTGTCGGGGCAGACGAAAACATCACCCAAGGGAATCCAATGAAGGACTCGTGCGGCTTTTTCCATCATTTTCTTTTTCTTTTTCTCCCACTTTCTAGAAAAAAAATATTTTATCATTAGTTATAACGAATGTACAAAATTATATCCAAATCGAGTAGGTAAAATAGACGACACTGCAGCAGCCACAATATTATTTACGCTTTTTTTTTTTGATAAACGAATATCGTATTTATCGGTTTTTTTTTTGACAGAAGGTACATAAATAACTAGTAGCGGAAGAAAAAAGAAAAAAAAAAACTAAACTATACAAAGTAACCGAACTACAAAGGTAGATATCAATCCATGGCGGGGATAGAATACACTCTCGAGGCGAACAAATCCGGTTTCAAATAGCAACTATTTTGGCTTCACTACTCTACCTTCCCGATGCACTCCGCCTAATAGTTTTAAGATCACCGGATATCGATTGTCGTTCTCAACCGACAGAGCTTGGAAAGGTGAGCTTCGCCTAGTTTCCTAGGATGTTGGGACCTTTTTAGCGTAAACCGTCCTACCGGAGTAGCTGGCTCTCGACTAACGCCTCAATTATGTATTCTTCATGAAGCACAAACTATGAAAAGACGTTGAGAAGGTCGCCGACTTGACGAGGAGAGATGACTGATCCTGCAACCAAAGCAAAGAGCACTACCTGTCTTAAGCCGATCAAGTAACTGAAACCGAAGACACTGCAAAGGATGTGCTTCCTAACGCGCTGTCATTGGACGGAGGAGGAAACCGAATGACAAGTTCAGAACCACCAATGCCCACACGTCTCAGCTCTAAGAACTAGAGATTGATACTTTTAACCGCAGAATGAGGTCCACTATTGACAGAACGTGAACTCGCTGAATAGATGAAGAGCTGACCAATCTTAGTTCAAGAAAACTGAGTGGACCTCTAAACGTCTTGACCGTGAACTGATGTGGCCCAAACCGAATCAGTGTCGCCGTTCCGCCTCTGCTTGAGCACAGAAAACTCTTCGCGTCGACTGGATGGGACACTGAACGCACTATCGGGAAGCACCGTCTGACACGCGAAAGATGGAGCTTTTCCGGTGCACGCCAGAGGGAGAAAAACCAATGTCCGATTTGGTGATGGTTGTGAGGGTCTTTTCGCCAAGACACCAAGACAAGAAAAGAGAGGACCACGCAACCGAAGCACAACTCCAAAGCCACTGCCGAGGCAGAAGACCGACCGGAGGAGGCCACGTCGAGCTCACGCGCCGCCGAACTCCGGGAGAAGCTTCAGATCTACGAAAAAGAAAAAGTAAATCCGGGCAACTCTCCACCTTAAACGCCGACTCCATGACACCACAGCCTCATCCTTGCTCGCTGAATCTCCAGAACTGCAATCCAGTCGCCGGAAAATGAGCTTCCCCGCGAGCAAAGCCGAGACCATTGACGTAAAAATTGCAGACCAGAGACACGAGCATCTCACAGCAGCAGGGAGGCGGTGACAAAGGAGCAAAATACAAGCCAAGAGAGGGGAGGAGGAGGGCCTCCGGAACCGGTGAACAACTTGCCAGATCGGAGCAGACGGAGGTTGAAGATGTAGACGCCGCTGGTTTCGAGACTTTTGGAGAGAGAGAAATTTTTTTTGAAAAACGTGATAATTAAGCAAGCACCTATTATTTACGCTATTTAGCCTATCAAAAACAATATTCAGTTGGTTTTATCATCATTTATTTCAGTTCAATTAATAAAAGAGTCTTCGGACTTCGTATCTTATTATATAAAGCTGAACGCGTTCGATGTGAACACGACACGTAAGCAAATTGTAATTCACCGGATTTCGACATATGTCAATGTTTAATTTAGATCGTGACATGTGTCAATCTAGAAATAGAAATTAATATAAACTTTCCTATTATTGGTTATTTACTTCTTAAAAGACATAATTTAACAAAAAAAGAAAACTAGTTTATTAAAAAATTAAGTAAAAAGAAACTGTATAATCTTAAAAAAATAAAATAAAATACACATAAATTCTATAATGTATAACACTGAAAAATTATAATCTAATACATGTTTTTCATAATAGTTTTTATATAATATAGAAAGTTGACTTTAAGTTTTAATTTTTGTACATCTTAATTTTTTACATTCAAATCATTATAAAAAAAATATCAAACATGTAAGAATAATTAAGGCTCGAAATATAAATTTTTAAAAACGGTTGATGTTTATTCAAATCATTTTTACCTAATATGAAATATATAATTTATTTAAGGACACTCTCTTCATTTAAAAATATTGTTATTTATAATTTTTCAGTAATCTAAGACAATTTAAGAAATTTTTATTTGGGGTAAATATACAATAAATGAAAAACTAAAAGTAGATTTTAATCTATAATGTATTTACACGAGCCATGATTTAAAGATGATTTAATCTAAATGTACAAACTATAATTATGCATGTTATTAATTTTAAACACTAAATATTTTATTTTACTCGTGTATCACGCGAATATTTATCTAATTGTGGATAAATTATAACATGAGGACGTACATTTCTCATGACTGAAATTATATACCTACACTTATACACTTACAACTATCCGTGCGTTATTTATTCCTTTCTACGTCAATTAATATGTCACCTGCGAATTGTACAAGGATGAATGGGAGAGAAAAAAGTCATACATGGTTTGCAAAAATTTTCTGAAAGAAGTTCAATTTACTACTCTCTCTCTCACTCTGTAACATATAAAATGATGTTTTGGAGGAAAAAAAAACTTAATGTAACACCCGGTTCTCTATCGTCAGGGTTTTCGCGTGTGTTACCTACACAACCGCCAGCATCCGAGTTTTTTTCGTCAGGGTCTTTGCAGGTGCTATCTGCATAACTACTACACATCTAGACCACCACCTCAGAGCATCTACGAGAATTTAATCCTCAAAATCGAACGGGACTCAGTCCTCTAAACCAACAGAAAATTTAACCCTCAAAGTCGATAACATTAATTGACTAGAAAATAAGTCCATTCAAGCAAGAAGTTCAGCAAAAGCAACACAATTATCCAAGTCTAAATCCAACCAAAAACTTTATCAAAGTATAACCAGAAATCCCAGAAAACAACATCCAATCAACCTTCATCTTCCCGACTACTCATCATACTCACCTGCAAAAACAAAAGAAGGGAGGGGCAGGGAAGAGAGGGGTGAATGACAAGGGAATCACTCAGCAAGGGGGTGGGTTGCCAAACGCGAAACACCGCAGAAAAGACTTAGAAAACTAACTAAGATAGCATACATTTAAAACCAAACATGAAACCTATTGCACCACAACATAGAACATGGCATCCGTCAAAAATGTCCTACACAAAGCCCCTGACTACCACTCCTAACCTGGTACACACCACTACAGTGAGCTTCCTTCACTTCCACTTAACCGGTGTGTATGGTTCCCATGGATTCTTTCCTTCTCCAGGGGCGAAAACCATCAACCTCATCCATCGAACAATCTCAAACAGTACATTCTAGAACACTAAGCAACCTAGACCTACTCATGCTCAGTAATCAAAACAAGACTGACACGACACACAAGCAGGAAAACAAGCAAGACGCGTTAAACCTATACTACCATATAGAGAGCCTTAAACCATTCCTACGGGGGAAAAAAGCTAAGGGTTTAACTCCTCACCTCAGCCTGAAGATGCAGATGAATTTTGATTCGGATGATCTACTGAGTGGTACTCTTTTTGACCTGAACCAAAAAGGAACCCGGGTTAGTCCTTAAGCTGGGATCTGCTTAAAAAGAAAAAATTTCTTTTTTGGAAACCTGCCATAAAGGAAAACTTCCAGAAAAAGAAATTACTAAATTAGGAACCTTTCCGAAATAGTAAATTTCACAAAGAGAAAACTTTCCAAAAATAGTAACTTTCAAAATTGGGAACTTGCCAAAAATAGAAAGTTTTCAAAAATGGAAAGTTTGGAAACCCGAAACACGGAAAACATGCAGAAACACGGAACTACCTCACGAGATCCCTAATGACGGAGGAAACAGAGAGGAAGGCTCTCGGATTCCTGCAAACGACGACTCGGGACGGCGACATGGGCGGAGCGACGACGCGAAGGCTCGAGAAGCGGTTGGGGCTCTCGGGTTTACTGCAGAAGGCGACAATTGGTCTTCGGGTACGTCACGCGAGGCTCAGTCGCTGACAGAAGGAGGATACCAGCGGCTGGGATCGACAGGGGTGCCTCGAGAAAGAGCTACGACAGTGATCAATGCTCGGAGAACGAAGACAACGCTTGAGGCTCTAGGATCGAGGAAGGAGACGGAGGGTGGCGCACGGGATCAGAGATCGGAGACGAAGACGCTGATCTCGAGGGCTGGAGCGACGATGACGACTAATGGAGGCTCGGTGATGGCTGATCGGCGATGATGCAGCGTGGAGAGAAGGACGGTGGCTCAGGTCACAGGGAAGAGATAGAGGCTTCGACTATGGTTTCAATTTTGCGGGAATTCTGCAGAGCTTCATTTTGGAATTTGTAACAGGTTTCCTGAGGGTTCTTGCTCGTCCTTTTATAGAGCGGCAACTCGAGATTCACTCCTAGGGTTTACGTTAGTAGGCTTAGTGGGCTGGGATCATTACACTTAAATTGACTATTGTTTTTGACTTTCTATGCAAAATATGCATTTCGACTATTTAAATTTTTGCATTTTGTATGACCGTTTGCAGAATTATTTTTATGCATAGAACAAAAAACGGTCAGTTAAATGAATAACTATAAGTTAGAGATTAATTAAATTTTCGGGAGTAAAAGAAATAATAATATAATATTAAAATTATTTTACAAAAATATCCTCTATTTGTGAACAAAACAATAGGGACAAATTGGTAATTTGCAATTTGGAGAAGATGTGAAAATTAAATAATGGTAATCTATGGTTATCCATTATAACTTCTCATAATTTTTTTTTAGTTTTGAAAAGTAAGAAAATTAAAAGTTTATTAATATGTGTAGAAACTATAACCATCTTAAGGATGCTACATTCGTTGATGGAGTGAGTAACGGAAACTGTGTTTCAGGGCTATCGTATCACTTAATATCGAGCAGGTGCTGGTAACATTGGCTTGTATTACGCCGCCCACAGTAGAGGTAGGAGAGGACCAATAACTCTGGAGAAATGTAATAGGGAATAACACCTCCACATTCTCTTCTACTGACACATGGGCACATATTAGAGAAATTTCTCCTCATATTGATTGGTACAAAGTTGTTTGGTTCAAAGAGGTGGTTCCAAAATTCTCTTTTATCCCGCAGCTTACACTTCTACAGAAGCTGGGAACTAGAGATATACTCAGAAGTTGGGAATTAACCATGCTTCCAAACTGTGTTATGTGTTCGAATGGTGTGAAATCTCATGATCACTTGTTCTTCTGCTGTTTCTTTACAGGTTCTCTGTGGAATTCATTAGCTGGCATGTTGAGTAGCTCCCTGTTGGTTACTAAAACCTAACTACAGTGAAAGATTTAGAGATTTTGGATGGAGGAAAATATTGTATACAAAGAGAAGAGAAGTGACCTCTTGGATAGCGAAGCCGATGTTACAAGAAGAGTATTGTGTAAGCTAAAGAATCGGATCCCCCTCTTTGTTCTGAGTCTTCTCTTTTTATAGGCATTTCTCCTTGACCATGTCGTTTCTTCCCGCCAACTTCTGTATGATTTTTTACCAATTTTCCCTTGTCATGTTGTACTATGTCTGATTTACTTTATTTGTGGCCGAGCAGGTCTGTCTTCTGGGTACACGTTTGTCGAGAAGTCCAGTTTGTCGGGAAGTCTAGTTTTTCGGATATGGGCTTCTGCCGCCTGCACAAAGGTTAGGAGCCCTCCGACGTGCTTTTCTGTCCATCTCCGCCGTATTTCACAGTCTCATTCCTTGTAATCCTCGTTGCTTGTCCCGTTCTTATCTTCAGAGAGTGATGTCACTGTGTCTCTTTCCTACAGTTCTTCGAGACTCTCCTTATTACGAAGCGGAAGCTCTCTTTCGTGTCTCGCCTCGAAGCTCTTCTCTCGAAGCGTGCGTATGTTTGTCTCCTCGTAAATGGGCTTTGACATTCTGATGGGCCCTTTTACTTTTGAGCCCTATTTCTTCCTGACCCTATTCTAACGTGTTGAGACTCGATCGGAGGGTGCGAATCCCTCCTCCAACACTCCCCACCCGCTATTGTGGTTGAGACCACACATTGGATCTCTTTGTTCACAAGGCAGCTTGTGACTATGACAAGGACAATTGCAAAGCTCCTTCTCCATGTGGCTATCTACAGAATATGGAGAGAAAGAAATGCTAGAATCTTCAAGGGAATTACAACCTCTAGGATTACTCTCAAAGCTACCATAGATCGCACAATGCATAATCGACTACTCTCCATCACTTAGAGGAATCGTCTTGCCTCTCCTTCTCATCTTGATTTTTATTTCTCTTGTTTCTAGTGTGTTGTTGTAGTTGTAATTTGGTATAAGGTAAACGGTATAAAAAATATTATGATGAGGGATATGTATCATTAACACTACAAAAAACATATCATAAACATCTTTTATTCTTGTATGTATGTAAGGGATATGTATTACTCCCTCTAATTCAAAATAAATGATGTCTTAGTTAAATATTTTTATTTCAAATTAAGACTCTGATAGGTAAACATGAGTTATCATGTGGTATGATTGAGTTATGTGTTTAACTCATAGTTAAATAAAAAATGTTACCTTTCATGAATTAAACAAAAAAATTGACTTTAGGTTTGAATTATATTGGGTTAGAGTTGATTTTTTATTTTGAATTACATCCTTTGTAAATTGTTAACTCAAAAGATAACTCAAAATCATGGAAAATATGATGAGTTAGAGTTTGAGTTAATATTTTCAGTAAATTTTTTGGTTACCATCGACACTAAAACACATCTATTTTTTATTTCAGTTTTTATTTTTATCTTTTTTGGGTTAATCTTATATATTAATAGATGAGACAGAGAGAGAAAATGAGATGAGAAAATCTGATGTGTCAATCAAAAAGGATTTTGAGGAAAAACTGACCAATAAAAAAATTTCTACATAAAATACAAATCTAATTTTAAAATAAAGAGATATTATCAATTAGTTTATTTCTAAAACAAAATTCAACTAATATATCTAATCCAAAAAATTTCAAACCACTTCCCGATATTATTAATGTAATTTATAATATATATGTATATATATTTCTCGCCATATAAATATATTATATATATTGTTGCGAAAACATGAAATATATTTGGTTGTGAAAAAAGAAATTTATTAGTGAAAAGAGATATGTCAAAATATTGATAATTTAAAATATTTCGATTCAAAATATTTTGATAAAGCTAAAATTTAAAACGATTTGGTAAGAAATAAAAATTAAATTGTTATCTTTTAAGTATAACATGCATAAAACACTAAATATTTTTAAAGTAATGCGGTGTTTTAACTTACATCAATTCTAAAAATTTTGAAGAGCAATAAATTTATAATATAAAATAGACACACATGTTTCCGTAAAAAACATATTTTTATCATATTTCTGATATGTTCGCTTTTATAAAATCAAACCAAATATTATTTATTTATTTTGTATTTTTTAGTTTTGATCTTTTGGGTTTAAAACTAAATTGAAGTCGGACAGTTTAGTGTTTTTGTTTTCAATTAAATTTNATTAAAAACCTTCAGTTTGAAATATTTCGATAACAAAATTTAAAAATTTAGTAAACAACAAAAAATTTTTAATTTTTAAGAGCCAATTTTGTAAACTCAATCTAAATAAAACATTAAATATTTTCAAAATAGTGTGTTGATTTGTCCCATATTGATTGTAAGAATTTTGAAGAGAAATAGACTTACATTATAAAATAGATCTCACACGATCACTTAGAATTTCTGTCATATTTCGAGTATGTTTGGTTTAAAGAAATCAAACCGAACAATATTTAATTATTTTTCTTCAAAAATGGTTTGAACTCATATAAAACATAACAGTTTTGTTTTGTTTAGTTTTGATTTTTTGTATAATTCGGTTTTAAACCAAACCACCGAACCGAATCGTTTAGTGTTTTGGTTCTAAAATGATTTTCATTTAAAATTTGAGAACTAATCCGAAATAACATGAACCGAAAAATGATTGGTTCCTATACATGTCCTACTTGCCCTATTCGAAAATTCCGGACTCGATTAAAACCTAAACTAACATGATCCAAAACCCGAATGACGAGCTCTACTTAGATTACACATAATTGTAAAATTGACAGTAAAATTATATTTGATATATGCTTTTTTAAAAAAATTTAAAGACATTAAACGTGTGTGACATATAGTTTACCATATTATTAACAAAAACGCTATGTATATATTTTATTTTTCAAAAAAATGTATAATCCCGCGCTTGGCGCGGATCAAAAGTTAGTTTATATTAATACTAAAACAAACTTAAATATATTACAATAATTTTAACAAAATATTTTTTTAACGAGTCAAATATTGTTAACTTAGTCAAAGATTTGATTTTCTCTAATTTCATATTTTTATGATAAAAAAATATATTTTTTTTAATTTTTGAAGATCATTTTGAGTAATTTAAAAAACCGTTCTTATTATCGTAAGTTTTAAAGTTTTGATCTTATTTTAATTTTCTTGTTTAAATTTTTTAAAATCTAGTGTTGAACATATATCAATATTCTTTGTCGTGTATATAAATATATACAATAACAACATACAATATAGAAATAAAGTACGATTCAAAACTCCAAATTTTCTATAAAATATATGTTATTAGGTATTTATTACACATCTTGTTATTTTAGTTTGTTATATTTAAATTAATATATTTTTTCTAAGTTGGAAAGAAGTCATCTATATTTAATTAAAACAAAAGTACCATTATGAGAATAATCTTATTGCACAGTTACGTAAAATGTAGTTGCATTTTAATTATGATATTTAATCTATTAGAATATTCTATTATTGCTATCTCAAATGATATATTGTTAGATTTGGTTAAGAATATATGATATTTAATTAAAAATTAAAATCTGTATTTTTCACCATAAATGTAAAAATATATTTTTTCAAATTTAAAATAAAACTATATATTTTTAAAAGTAATTATATTAAAATATTAATATTTTCAAAATAAAATTTTACAAAGATACAAAAATTCATAAAGCGATAAAATTTAAAAAAACCTATAAAATTTATAAAATAATTTATAGAAATTATATAAATTTAATTCTAGTAATTTGATATTTAGAAGAAAAAAATAGTCCAACAGATTTTGCTTCACAGTATTTTGGTTATTGGATATTATCCGAACTGAATCCGTACCTGAACCCTATGACTAACCGAAAAAATCCAAAAAACCTAAACTTGAACAAAAAATTCAAAATAATTGAAAAATCAAAAAATTCTGAAATTGAATCCGAATCCGAAACTCGAAATAACCAAATATCCCAATCTTGCTACTTAAAAAATTTAAACATGACCAACCATAAATTGAATACATAAACATAATATATTAAGATAATATATATATATATATATATATTCTTAACTATAATATTATTTTAAAATAATATATTTATTCAATTATAATATTATTTTACAATAATCTATTTATTCTCAATTATAATATTATTTATAGAATATTATTAAACCTGGTTGAACCACATCGACCCATGATCCAAAAAATTATCCAGTTCGGTTGTCGGTTCGATTTTAAAAATATCGAATATTATACATATTTAATTATTTCAAAACTATTTTTTGTAATTTTTAATTAGTGAACTTAATTTTAAACATTTTTCTTTTAAAATTTTTTAAAAAATTAAAGGATAATCATTCACTAAATAATAAACTAATAAATTAATTGAATTAATGGGTTAAATAATCAAGTTATTAGGCGACATATTAGGATATAGTTAATATTAATATGAGGCCTAAAATTTGTAATATCACACGATAGACAAATTTGTTTTGCTTTTCTTTTTAATAGTATAGATGGTAACTAACTTATATATTTACAAAATAATTCACTGCATTATTCTGCAGTTTTTGACAATTTATATAATGCAAGTAATTTTTATTATTGGTTAAATTGGTATTAGTGTACTCCTTTTTTTTTTTTNCAAACATGAAATTTCATTGATACTAATCGGTTACATTGAAATTAAGCTCTTTCGGATAAACCCGAATAGTCAAATCTAAAACATTAACACCATACATAGCATGATAAAAGGATAGAAACACAAACTCAATTGAGTTTGATAATGCGTCTAAAGATATGCCTAAAAGGCCAAGCATTACACTAGAAAAGGAGAACAATCTCACTTTAATCTCTTCAAACGACTTTTGATGAGCCAACTTATCATGTGGCTTTGAATAAGGGTCCATAACCTCGAACTTCACCGAAATGAACCTCGCTGCATCTACCGGTCCCAAACAAACCTTCACACAAGAATGCAAGACGATTAGGATAAAAGACATCTTCCCCGAAACTGTATCCGAAAGAAGGACCTCTCTTAAAGAGAGGAAATTTGATGGAAAAGTTCTATCCTTAAAGGAGGATGATGGGTAAATTGATCTCTCATGGCCCCGACATGAGGAAGTTTGATTAGCCTTCTCATAAAGAATAGGTCTAAGGGACTAGCTTCGTTTCTCCTTGAAAACAAAGCCGATGGAATTGGAATTCTCTCCCAATGGGAAGATGATAAAAGTGATCTCTTCCGGCTCCGGCGGAAGGAAATTGTTAAAGACCTCTTTACAAAGGAAAGGTCTAAGGAGCTGCACTTTTTACCGACCCCTAGAGTCATAGACATTTGCATTATATCGGTATATGCACCAACAGTGAGGACTTCGTGTTGATAGACCTGAATGTGCTCAACTAAATTTTCTTCAACACCAAAAGCACATCGGTTCCACACACCAACTGGAACATACCAAGCATACATGCCTGAGAAGAGAACTAGTTTAACTAAGGGATCAATCCTAGAGATTTCACAAACTGGTGCAACATAAGCTAGCTCTTGGTTCTTTTTTGCTATCGGGAGAAGAGATACGACACAAACTAATGAGCAAACACCAACTATGATCCCACATGTCCTTTTAATTTCGACAGAACCGTGTCGAAATCGATAAAATCCTGTGTACCATAGACCAATGTAACCTGCCTCGGAATATGTCGGGTGAGTTCTTGAGGGTGATAGCCTGATACCCGCTTGTAAAACATTTGGGATCCGTTCCCGCGGAACACCACTAAGCCATAGCAAGGTGTGAAGAACGATGGAATTGATTTTCATGAAAGTACAGTCGGTAGAGACCAACCCTTCATCCTTGTATCTTCCGATAGATGTCGTTATGGTGGTCGAAGACCGAGGACTCAACCTAATACTCCACAGTGGATAAGAGAGGGACGCCATGGGAGCAAAATGCGTGTACTCCATCAGATCTGAACCGGGAACAAAATTCCAAAAGGGTCTCGGCAACAATGTTGAGTTTTGCCGGAATAAGGGCCAATTGTCATCGGGTGACACCCGAGAAAAGTGTACAATCCCATAAGATTGCCATATTTCAGTCGCCGGCGTGAGGAAAATGGTAGATGGAGACGACGGAGACGAAAAAGACACACGGCCCATCTCAGTGCCGTCGGACTCTAAAACCACCTTCCATGACAATGCTGAGCCGCGAAAGAGAGAGTGAAAGACTTTGGTGGGATGACGGTTGCTTTGGAAGTTTAGAGATCTGATAGCCCACCAAGTGATAGATCTACCAGTAATACTTTGAGTAAAATAATCAACGCCGTACCTAAGAAGGTACTCTTGCTTGTTGTGATACATTGACTGAAGCTTACACCGAGAAAAATCACAGATCTCGACGACGGGAGACCCAAGCCGCTGATCTGAGAAGAACAAAGTGAAGAAGATGACTAAAACGAAGATGGCGCGTCGCCGGCGAACACAGCAGTGGAGCAGAGACTCTCGACAACAAATGACAAAATAACCTAAAGCTACGAACACAGGTGAAAGGCAACGACGCCGACGGCCTATACCACCGCCGGCGTCGAGAAAAACGGTCTCCGGTGCTTCCTCGATTTGAGCGTCTGAGAGGTTGCGACTAGGTCGAACTTACCATGAGTTCTTCTAGTGTATTCCTTCAGTTTCAATTTAAATGATTTTTAAGATTAATAATTACAAATTTTACACATTTACCTCATTTCGTAAAATTTCGTTAACTAACACTGATTCAACCATTCAAAAAAATATTTTGCATAATGTAAATAGTTACAAAATCCAAATAACATTATAATTTTACGTTGAAACTTGAAAAGATCACTCATATCGAAACGAAAAATACCTAATAAATGATATTTTATCTACAAAAACCCAAAAATTAAATAATTCTTTAATATGTATGTAACATTCATAAATATCTTTTAAAATGAAGCTGAGAAAGTATCTTTTTAAGTAAATATGATATACGAGTTACTCCTTTTTAAACAATGCAGTTTTCTAAATCGTGTTAATTGTAATTATAAAACATCTTACTTTTTCCATTTCACTTTCAGTGAAGTTTAGGGAAGATTTTTTCGTTTTTATATAAGTGATGTATTTAAGTTTCGATACAAAAGTTTAAAGGTATTTCAATTTTTTAACCATTTAGATTATGCAATTTATTTTTCCGTTGGTTAAAATAGATTTTGTGTAAAAACAAGGTAAAATTGTATGAAAATTTGTAGTTTATTAAACCGCATGCATATACTTTAACTATCATTTAAAATGAAACATGAGGGATTATGATTTTATGATAAATTCAATTAAATTATAATAAGTAACAAACAAGTTTTTAAACTCTAACAATTATTTTTTACAAGCATTTTTTTATCTTTACCAAACAAGTATTTTTTTAGTATTTCTCTACCACAAAAACTATGGTAATTTTTTTTTTAACATCTTAGCTTTCTTAGTATCAAAAGGGGTTTTAACATATTACAAGAACCAACAAATATATTTTTGAGGAGAACATAATAACAGAAAAATAATAACATGATGCTTCATAACTCTTTTGCAGGATAGACTGATTCGCTAACTTTATCCATATTTGTTCTCGGTCTTATATGATCTTTTGTTCGGTTGTCATTTCCTTTTATCACTTAACAGATCATTAGCCGCGATCCATCTATTACATCGTTGCCCATTCAATACACCAGGAGATAACATGATTTGTTGTAGTTCCTATCCATAATAATTCCCCACATTGACATCCATAAGCACCTAACTCTAACATCTTCCAATCCATGTCTTCACATAAACATGCCATTCCCCCCACCCCCTTGTTATCATCAGAACATAGTATAATAATTGATTTATTAGTTCCATGTTCCTAACGAACAAAGAAATTAGAGTTGTGTTTATGGTAATGTACACCAAATAAAGAAGAAACATATCTCTCGGTAGTGAAGTCACCATCGTTCATGTTAGATTGTCAAACAAACATGACGTCTGCAATCTTCTCCATGGCCAAGGCGGTTTAAGATTCTTTTTTTTGTTTCATAGAAATCGTAATCTTCTCGAAGAGTTTTCCAGAGGGAATAAACTGTCGTGCCTAACAAGCCACAGAAACACGCCAACAACACAGAACCGCCAAGTTTTGTTTGTCAGAAGATCACATTTAACAATTATGGAGATAATAGACTCACCGATTAGAGAGAAAATAGACTCGTCAAAAATCCGACTCAAACCCGGTAACAGTCCGATGAACCAATAGATAAACATAAAAGGTTTGATCCATGACGACGGTAACACTCGACGACGATAAGAAGAGGAGAGACGGTGTGACGAGAAAACACGTCGTTTGATTTTATCACAAGTCAACGACAATGATTTCAACGAAATCGTATTTATTGACACAATATAGACACAACTAAAACTAGGAAAAAAAACAGGACAAAGACGGCAGTCCAGCCGGACCCACCGCAAAGAGGAAGTTTTAAAGTCCAGAAATCACCGCCTTTTGATCGCTGAGAGAAACTGTTAATCCTAATTTTTAATTCTCCGTCAACAACTTTTTAATGCAATAAGTTAAACTACGCTAGTTTATTTAAATATAAATCAGCTATAAATTCCCAAAGTAATATTTTTTTCACAAAATGGATAAAATATAGCATACATTTATCGCGTATTTAGCACACAATTACTCCTAATTAGATCCCAAGTTCCCCAAGTGTTATATACGAAGGCTCATAGATTTGAGGTGTCCTAAATCCAAATCATACTTAACCAATTTCTTCCATACGTTGGTTAGAATAGCATTTTTTCTAAATATTTTCTCTGTTTCATTTTATAAGTTTTTTGAAAATTTTTTGTTCTATTTTGTAAGTCTTTTGGTAATATCTATGTAAATCTTTAATGTTTTAATCCAATGATAATTAAAACGAATTTTTTTATTGGTTGAATTGTTTTTATGTAGATTTAAATAATATTATTTAATATAAAAAGATAAAGTTTTTAATTTCACTTTTTTATTTCACTTATATAATAGAAGATAAACGTACGATTTATTGGAAAAAGGAAAAAAGTAATCATACACGTATAGGTACGGATAATATAGAGCATTAACTATTCGTGCAAAGCAGATCTCACACGTGTTCATGTTATCACACACGTATGAACAAAAATCCAATTACGAAAAAGCTATAAATCCTTGGAATGAGGAATTGATTTGATTCCACCAAGTTCTTTTGGTTTTCTCTTTTTCTCTTTGTATTATTATTAATTAGACGTACCGAAATAATTATAGTTAATGCAAGAAATTATTAAATTATAAAGTAAAATAAAATAGTTTAATTTGCTTAAGTAATCAATTAATCAAGATAAAGCTTATCGTACGTTTATGTCAAAAGCTGATTAAACTTTCCAAGAATCCTACGGTTGCATTATCCACACACGTCTTGGGAGTTAATGTAGATTATCAATTAGTGTGTGCTTTGCACGAACATGACATGTTTTCTTGTTTGTTTAATATAGACAATTGTTATTTTATAAATATACGCAACAACTTTAGACAATAAAGCATAGTAAGTTTGGTAGTATTCGTTTTTGAGTTATTACATTCAATTTTTTTAAGATAATGTTTTTTTTTTACACAAAAAGTCATTTTATTACTCAAGCTTGTGGTGGTGTGGCGAGCCACACCGGAATAGAACAACCTACAAAAGGAAAAAATGTTCGGATGCTGTCTAGCAAGTCTAGCTAAATGATCTGCCTTCGTAACAAACGCTCGTGGGACATACAAAATCTTGAAACACTGGAAAGCGAGTTTCGCCCTCTCAATTTCCTGGAGCTCTGTCGCAAAATCAGGTCAGTCAGTTGGATTAGAAAGCATGTGGATGACGTCTTGATTATCTATTCCAAACTCCTGGACATCAGAGTGGGCCGGTAAGCTCTGCATAGTCCATAAAAGCGCTTCCAACTTTGAGGGTAGTGATGATATCCGCTGGACCTGGTTACGAGTCCCCATCCAAGTGCAAACACCTTCAGCCCCAACAAGGGTCCAACCCATTCCACTATGGCTATCTGATATCTTCTAAGACCCATCCAATAAGTAGATACCGCGCAAGCGTACGGCTTGTGTCTGCGAATGTTGAGTGTCGAAAGTAGGTTGAGTGTCCTTTGTAGTCACTGTCGTCCATGCCCACCATTCTGAGGTGGCGCGGTTAACAATATCAGCCGCCTCCCTCGTAATCTCGCAGAAAAGTTATTCATTCTGAGCCTTCCAGATAAACCAAAGAAGCCACGAATAGGATCCATGCCCCTCCACGCTAGCCGCCTTAGAGCTCCAAAACAAATAAGTCAATGAGCTATAAAGACTCAAAGCAGGGAAAACCCCTGGGACCCGCAAGGTAGGAACCATAGCCCACACTTGAAGAGCTTTAGGACACTCGAAGAAAGCATGAAGGACAGACTCCTCCGGATCCTCACACCTCGGACAAAGGTCCGCACAGCTAATCCCTCGATTGGTTAGATTATGTGTAACAACTACGTAGCCAGATATCATCTGCCATATAAGATGACAAATCTTCTGCGGGGCATCAATCTTCCAAGCATGACTTTTCAAATCCTTCAAACTTGGACCAAAATGATCTACACCCTCCGCACACTCAACCAGCTCTCGGGCTAGCCTATAACCTGATCTAACTATATACTGCCCCAACTTAGTAAATTGCCAACAAAAATCATCCACATGAAATGACTGTGCAATCGGGAAGCTCCTGATAAGAGGAATATCCTCCGGCACAATGAATTGCTCCAACATCTGAATATCCCATTGCTTGGATGCACGATCGATAAAGTCACTCACCACCATCAACGGATGGACAACAGGGACCCGTGCTCTTGCAGGCCGCGTAGGCTTTGTCGGAAGCCATGGGTCCTCCCAGGCTTTAGTAGTAAGGCCAGAGAATATCTTTTTCCTTAATCCATAGAGCAGGAAGTCCTTAGATGCTAAGATACTCCGCCACCCATACGAGGGCCTATCTGAATCAGGTGCTCGCAACGGCGTAGAAAACTTGTAGCATCTCCCTTTGAGAGCCCGCGCCAGCAGATAATGCGGAAATCGGTTAAGGCGCCAGAGCTGCTTGGCCAAAAGAGCCACATTAAACTCATCGAGAGTAAGAAAATCTAACCCGCCTTCCGCTTTGGCAGCACACAACTTATCCCAAGTCGCCCAATGTACACCCCGCCGAGGAGGACCTGAACTCTACCAATATCTAGTAATCGCAGTAGTAATCTTATCACAGACATCCAAAGGAAGGAGAAAACTGGACATTACATATGTTGGCAATGCTAACGCTACGGCTTTGATCAATATCTCTTTCCCTCCCTTGTACAACCACTTAGAAGACCACATATTCACCCGACTCTGTAACCAATCCCTAATGAAGGCGAAGACCTTGCATTTATAACCTCTAAGATCCTCTGAAATACCTAAGTAGGTTCCGAGGCCACCGTCGGCTTGAATACCCAGAATATCCTTTAGACCTTGTCTAACTGTAGTGGAGATCTTCTTGCCAAACATGACCGATGATTTATGCAAATTAACTTGTTTTCCTGAAGCTTTTCCATACAACTCCAGTATTTTCATTACCTCAAAACATTCACGGGGCTCTGCCTTACAAAAAAAGAGACTATCGTCCGCAAACAGGAGGTAGGACACCGATGGACTAGCTCTCGCTATTCACATTCCAGTTATGCGTCCCTGCCACTCCGCCTCTTTCAGAAGGCCAATGAGCACTTCCGTACACATTATGAAGATAAAGGGAGACAGAGGATCTCCCTGGCGCAAGCCTCTCTCAGGCTGAATATGGCCACGAGGATGACCATTGATCAAAACTCGAAAGGAGACAGACCGGATACAACGCATGATCCATACAATCCACCGCTCCGAAAATCCCATCTTCCGCATCAACGCCTCCACGAAATCCCACTCTACTCTATCATAGACCTTGCTCATGTCTAACTTAATGGCCATCCGCTCTGACTGTCTTAGCGGATTGGTATTAAGCCCATGAAACATCTCTTGGGCCATCAGTATGTTATCAGTGATCAGGCGCCCAACAACAAAGGCTGACTAGGTCTCAGATATAAGACTGGGCAAATATCTCTTGAGCCTCTGACAGAGAAGCTCAGAAGCTATCTTATAGCACACATTGCAGAGACTAACCGGCCGAAACTCTGTCATCTCCTGAGGTCTATCCGTCTTAGGAATAAGAAAAATATTGGTCTCATTCAACCTAGGCGCAACGACGCCATCTGTCAGAAACTGGTTAACCATCGCAACGACATTCAACTTCAAAACATCCCAAAAATGCTGATAGAAGAAGGCTGTCATCCCGTCAGGATCCGACGCTTTTTCAGGATGCATGGCGAACAAAGCTCGGCGTACTTCCTCTTCAGTCACCGGTCTTGTGAGGTCCGCATTCATATTTGGTGTAATCTTATGAGGGACGAAACCTAGGTCTTCATCAATAGAGAGATGTCCCGATGTCTAAAACAAATCCCTGAAGTATTTTGTGGAAATGGCCACAATACCTTCCTCTTGCTCTACAACTGCGCCCTCCTCATCTTTAAGGTGTGCTATTCTATTTCTCGCCCTCCGCTGCTTCGTCGTTGCATGAAAATAACTCGTATTGTGATCTCCTTCTCGAAGCCAAAGCACCCGACTCTTTTGACGCCAGAACATCTCCTCCTCCTTAAGAGCATCATGAAGTGTCGTCGTAGCCAAAGTTATCTCTTATAAGGTTGAACTATTTGACGCATGTAAGTCATCCAGCTTATTCTTTAGCTCTTCCAGACTATGGTCTGCAGCTAGCCTATCCTTCTTGCTCCAGGAGATAATGGTCTTCCTACATGCAGCAATTTTAGACTGCAAATCCAAGGTTGATGACATCTCGTTCCAGCTATCCCTAACAACGGCTTGGAACCCCTCCTTTTTAATCAATCTTTTATCAAACCTAAAAGATTTCCTCACCCGAAGGGGCCTAGCAAGGATATGCACAATGACTGGCCTATGGTCAGACCCCCACATCCTAAGATATTGAACCGTAGAGTGTGGAAACTTTTCATGCCAGCTTTCATTGCCTAGAGCTCGGTCTAGGCGGCATCGTACACGAGTACAATTATTCCCTCGATTGCCAACCCAAGACATATGGTTCCCCGAGTAAGGAAATTCTAACATCCAACAATCTTGAATCATTTGACGGAAAGGAAGGAAAGAAGACTCTGGTCGCACCCTACCTCCTTGTTTCTCGGCATTACTAATTATCTCATTAAAATCCCCAATTATAAACCAGGGGCCATCTCGCTCAATACTTAAGTTTGCCAATTTTCCCCAAACTATCTCCCTACGATCTTGAACTGGATCGCCGTAAACAAAGGTCAGAAACTTTAAAACCATCAATAGAAGTTTCAACGTCCAACATACGGTTGTCCGAATATAAAATAACAACATCAAAATCATTCATAAAACATAAAGCTAATCCTCCGCTAACGCCAATGGGCTCCACGGTCTCGAAACGATCATAGCCTAACTTCAATTGTTGCTCTAGTAACACATATCTCTGATTCTTCGTCTCCGGTAGGAATAAAAAGCCAGGACGATACTTTTTGTGTATCTCCTCAAGGCGTCGAACTGTGAGGTCATTCTCAATCCCTCGACAGTTCCAATTGATTACCCTTAACATTGCTTACTGGGTGGATTCTGGGACCCCACCAGACCATCTTTTTCACCAGCATCACGGCGACGAGAAGCACTATCACCTTTATATGACCGAGCTTTACTCGAGGGATAAATACTACGGGAAGCATACGGCTCCGTAGTTCTCGTTTTCTTTTCTGCGACGACAAGAGATTTTTTCCGCGGAGATCCCATACGGAGAATCCGTTCTTTCTTTCCAGGCATTGCAAAAATAGATCCCTTAGTAGAATGAGACCTTCCTGGAAAATGATCACACTTTAACCTTTTTGTTATGTGCTCATCTACTATAACTTCTATACCCCTGCTCTTGGTCGTGTCCGCCTCTCTCGGAACCGAAACCAGTGACCTAGCACCACTCTTCTCCCTCTTCTCTTTCTCCCAATCCTCTCCAAGGAGGTCATCATCATTGACCAGCAGCTTTGCCGCTTCCGTTGTTAAACAGTGATCTTTGCCTTTATCTTGTGTAGATACATGAAGAGATTCGGTGAGCCTCTGATTATCCATAACACGAGAATACTTGTGATTAGTGGATAGGACATGTGTAGAACCACGCGAGCCCTCTTCTACTGAACTTAAAACAAACCGCATAATGCTAAGTGGATTACGATCCACAATCTGCTCGTGAAGATGGTCACGAGACCTGGAGCTGTCAGTGAAGGTACGACCAATTTTAACCCAACTTGCACCAGCTGAGACCTAAGCTGTCTGTGCCGTACGACCCTCGTACCTGTCACCATAAGGAGCACGTACCCGTCCTCTCCCAGCAACCTTCTCCCGATCATAATCACGTTGTTGAACAGAAACATCTCGTTATGACGATGAGCGTTGGTGATCAGCTTTGGCAGAATGATAGTCATCACGAGATTTAACAACATATTTGCGACCAGAAGAAGAGCTTGGGCCATAATCGTATCTCGACCCCATCCACCTCCCCTGTTCCCGATTATTAGTGTCTATGTTAGGTTCGATACGATGCTCCTCAGGTGCATCAAATCTTTGCTTAAAGCCTCTGTTACAATGATCAGGAACTGTTGCTGCATCATGACGTGAGTGTCCCATGCGCAGACTGAGAAACTTAAAGCCATCAGTGAGCCCCGCAGATGATGAACTTGGTTTCAATCTTGAAAACACATCCCTTCTTCCTGTTTGTGGATCCTTACTTTGTTCCTTCTTAACACATAGTGGCTTATCATGCGACATAAGGCCACATTCATAGCAGTGTTTAAACAACCTTTCATATTAAATCTTGACCGTAACTTTGTCACCTTTAGCATCCATAAGCTGCTTGGAAAACTTCAAAGGTAGTCGAGAATCCACAATGACTTGAATACACCCATTCAACTCAATCACATTATGAACCTTACCAAGACTCTTGCCGATGCTTCTCATTGTCTCTTGTGACTAGAATTAAATAGGAATTTCGGTCAACTCCAACCAGAAAGTCATCTCTCAAAGATAGTCATCGTGCATCACCGGAGCCCAACGAACAAGCACGAACATCCAGTAATTGTAATGAAAAGGCCCCTTGTCGAGCACCATCTGCAACTCATCCTCGGAATCGAAGTTGAAAATAAAGCAATTATTTCCCAAGTTACTAGCTCTGATCTTTCTCTCCAAACCCCATTGTTGCGGCATGTAAACCAAAAACTTATCCACATCCTGCTTTCGGGGGTTAATCACGTGGCCGATCAAGGTCAGGCCATACTCTTGAGTCAGCTTGGAGTTGTCCTGTGGTGGAATCAGAATCGGAGCATCGTCATCCTCACGCATCTCTCCTCTGTGGCCTCTGATTGAACCCATCAATGCACGAATCACAGAGAGACTCTCTACCTCAGAGCAAAACAAAGCTAGCCAGTGAACACACACAACCGCAGCAAGAACAACTACACTTCAAACGATGTCGTCGCCACTAAAGAACAGCAAAGCATAGCCCAAGTCAGACGACTCAAGGTGTCTCCAATGGGAGAGCACTCGCAATCAGACCCAGAGAAACCATAACCCACTTCCCACGTGAGAAGCCTTCTACACCCAGAGCAAAGACTCACAACCACTTGAGAAGCCTCCTGAAGTTGTCCCGTCGAGATCCACCGTCACCGGTCTAAAATTTTGCATAAGCAAGAAATATAAAGGAGATGATTGACAAATGGTTGTAAACTTTTTTTTTTCTTTCTAAAGCACTACCTCTAACAAATCAAGTTGTGACTTCAGTTTTGAAGTTCACAACACTTGCATAAAAAAATTAATTATTTTGACTCTACAAACTAGTTTTTTCACAGCACAACTTTTAGAACTTTGTATCTTTCATTAACGTTTTTTTTTCTTTTTCTTTGTCACGTACTACGTTTCTTTACAACAAATTATTATTTTTATCAACAAATTATTTATTTCAACTTATATATAAAATATACATATTTAAGAAAGGTTTAGCAACAAGATATCATATACTATACTATATTGTATATCATATATAACAGACGATCAAGATATTAATCTAGAAATAATATTTTATTTTCTCTATATTTATTATTTCCAGTTAAAATAGCATGTAATTTTCCTAAACTATACTTTCTTATTTATTAGTATTAAAATATACTCCCTTCCTTTCACTAAGAAAGAAGTTTTAGAGAAAAAATTTGTTTCTTAAAATTAATTTTTTTAGGTTTTCAATATAATTAATGATAAGAAATTGTTAGAAACAATAAGTTTTGACAAAAACTATTGGTTGGAAACTTAGAGAAATTATTTTTTGTACAGAAAACTAGACATTTATTGTTATATATTAACTATTTCTTAATACGTGGAACGGAGGGAGTATCTAATATAAACATAAAAATATTAATCTATAATCTATAATTAATATTTACCAATCATACTTTCATTTTTTAAAAAAGTCACAACCAAAATTTTGCAGCCAAAATCCCACGGCTAAAATCCTAAAGCTACAACAAAAAACCCCACAGTCAAAAACCTATAGCAAAAAGCCAAAGCTACAACATTTACCAATCAGCCCCAATATAAATCGATCTTTATCTAAATAGAGTACCCAACATTCTACCCATTGTAATTTAAATATGGTGTTAGAACTCTAGTTCCAGGAAAGAAATGGACAACCATTTAGATACTATAGATATCTCATAGTAAAAAAAGTTTTCAATCGAGACTCATATTTTACCATCATCCTTTTGTGATAACATATTTCACTTTCACCACATTCTTTTTTTGTTTCTGCCGTTAAAATTCAAAACCCAACAAAGTCTGTAGCACAAATCATAGAATATAAGATGGTTAACTTCCAAGTGGTTTCCCATTTTTGTTTCTACATCTGCATCTAGGTTAGGTTCTCCAGTGGTCACATTCTCTTTTCCTTTAGCTTCTGTGTCATGCTTTTGTCGGTCTTTTTCTCTGCATGCTTTTTCCCTCTTTCACCATCGGCTAGAAATTCATGTAACTCTTTCGTTTCAGCATCATTAAGCCCTTCATATTTGGGAGGCTCTTCTGTTCGTTCCTCACTCTTAATCTTCTTCTCCATCTCACTGCTATCCATGTCCATGGGCTCTTTCTTGTCCGCCACTACTTCTCCCTCTTTGTTCGACTGTCCTTATCAGTTTGTGCAATTTCTCTTCGAAGAAAAGGATGAGAAGGCACGACTTTTTGAGGTTATAGTGTTACTAGTAGTCCGAACACCCGGAGGACAAACAACCATTTAAGAAGCTTGTGATAATACATATTGATAGTTAGAGAGAACTTGACAACACATGTAAATTTTTTTTGCTTAATATCTTTAAAGTTACTAAATTATTTAAATAGTTTGCATAAGTTATTAAAATATGTATTAAATTTTGGGAAAATTAGAAATATGAGACACTCTCAACTTAGATTTGTCCCTATAAAATTTTCAATCATAATTTTGTCACAATAGAATTTAAATTAAGTTAAATCCGATTATACCCCTTAAATTAATAATTTATGATTTATTTAAAATATTTTTTATTATATTAAATTAATTTGGTTTTAAAAAAAAAAGAAAATAAGTATAAAAAAACCGTATACGCGAGTTATGTTTGCGTTTTGAGAATAAAAAAGAAA
>OVAN01003542.1:1239-28695 GCA_900406275.1 Anastatica hierochuntica
TGATTTCGGGACCTGTTAGAGGATCTGGTGTCTTTCCGGAACCTTCCTTCCGTTGATCCATCGAGAGAAGTTGAAAGAAATTTCAAAAAGGTAAGAAAAAGAGGGAGTCGAAATCTAAGGCTAAACGGTTTCTAAGAACTAAGGTTTAACAGAGAACTAGAGAAGATGAACAGAGCAAACTTGAAAAGTAAATGCAAACGAAACAAAAAAGTAAATAAATGAGAGTAAAGGAAGTTACCTCGAGAACAAGTTTGAAACGTGGAGATGATGGAAGGGTTGGCAGTTAATGGCTGCAGCTTTATATCAAATCGTGTCTTGAAACTCGGAGGGGACCTTTCGGTTTCTCCTTTTTCCTCAGCCGTTGATCCCGTGAAATAGAATCTGAGCCGTTGATTCGAATTGTTTATATCTTCGAGGAAGATATGCAGCAATCATTATCTCAACAAAGAGATAAAGGTATCGGCGATTAGGTTAAGCTTCTGAAACGAGGAGCCTCCTCTCTAAAGTTGGGGGCAATTGTTGGGCCTAAATCTGGCCCACTATCCAAAGGGTAGTTCGAACCATGAGCAAGACTTAAGAAGGATGACATTAAGCTCGTAATGGGCCTAAGTCATATCCATAAGGAGTTAGCTCACATGTCAAAATAAAATAGGCTTGGCAAACGTCCGTGGATTTGGAGAGGTCCAGGTTTCGTTGAGCAGGGAGCTGGCGCAGCAGGTCTCGGACAGATGGAAAAGGTCATAGACTTAGTCAAATAAGTTGTTAAGCACTCGGAAGTCAAGGAGGAGATCTAGGAACTGTTGCAACAACCTTATAATGGAGAGAGAGCTATTTAAGAGAGGGAGGAGACGAACAATAGGTTCTTCTTCAACTCATATCGACCTAAAGACACTTAGCTACTTTTCGATTATCTTTGTATTCAACAAGTGATTCATAAAGATAGTTAAACTCTTCTTTCTTTTACCATTTATGATTCTAAACCTCTTTGTATTCGTTGTATCATTTATCAACCTCAATAAAAGTAAGCATTCATTCAACAAGTTCTTACGGGATTCAACCCACATTGTCTCTCTCTAAACCTAAACACTATTCACAAAATCTAAGAGGTGAGTTTAATCCCTCACATCATGGAATCGTATTTCATCACTCCATCTCAAGAAGATCAGTAAATTGATACTCGCCTACATCAGACTTTCCTATTTATGATATTTTGTATATTCTACTATGTTGGGATGTAACCCAAGTTCCACATCGGATATGTTAGACAAGAAAGTCTAATATATAAATAGAGTCCAATCCCTACTTAGTGTGAGGCCTTTTGGGAGTAAAAACCCAAATAAAAATCCGTGAGGGCTTTGCTAGTTTGGTCCAGAGCAGACAATATCACACTAAGAGGAGGGGTTGGACAGGGTTTATGACGGACATCTGGTCCATGAGAGGTATCTGGCCCCAGTGGGGCGTCCAGTTCGTCATAACAAATTGGTATCGGAGCCAAGGTTCTGTGGTCCTTGGTTTGAGGGAAGGATTGTTGGGATGCAATCTAAGTGCCACATCGGATATGTTAGACAAGAAAGTCTAATATATAAATAAAGTCCAAGCCCTACTTAGTGTGAGGCCTTTTGAGAGTAAAAGCCCAAATAAAAGTCCGTGAGGGCTTTGCCAATTTGGCCCAGAGCGGACAATATCACACTAAGGGGAGGGGATGGACAGATTTTATGACGAACATCTGGCCCAGGAGAGGCATCTGGCCCCAGTGGGGCGTCCGGTCCGTCATAACAAATTGGTATCAGAGCCAAAGTTCTGTGGTCCTTGGTTTGAGAAAAGGATTGTTGGAATGCAATCCAAGTCCCACATCGGATATGTTAGACAAGAAAGTCTAATATATAAATAGAGTCCAACCCCTACTTAGTGTGAGACCTTTTAGGAGTAAAAGCCCAAATACAAATCTGTGAGGGCTTTGCCAGTTTAGCCAGAGCAGACAATATCAAACTAAGGGGAGGGGATGTACAGGGTTTATGACGGACATCTGGCCCACGAGAGGCATCTGGCCCCAATGGGACGTCCGGTCCGTCATAACATACTCTTTAGACGATGTTGCAGCTTTGTAGAGATGAACTGTTGAAGACTATAACAATACAACAAAGAGCCAGATTCGATCACATGGGTACCAACTTGGCTTTTAAAATATTCTTTGTATTAGATGTTGCAAATACATATATAATTAAAATATGTTAATGATACTAACATGTTTACTAAACGATTGATTAATATTTCTACACCAGGAAGTCTGGGAATTGGTTATCAACAATTATAATTTATGCATATTAATGGAGGCAAACTTATAGAAAATCTCCAGTGTTGTGCTATAGAACCGTTCGTCGTCGAGGTGATGTGATGTTGCTAATGGAGCGAAATAAAAAAAAAACTTTTAACTTGACATACATGCGAGAGTTTTCTCAAGGTGAAGAAAGTCCAACTACTAAGATGGTGGTTGCAAACACATCACATGTGTATGCAAATAAAACGTTTGCTGGTAAGTACATGTTAACTTTGGGATAAAAAATTTTGCTACATTATTATTTTTTTATAATTCGGGTGTTCTGGCTCCCACCAAGGTGGATCCAAACTAGCCGGTCGGGGTCCTAGGTCAGGTCCTCTTTTGGACACACATTACCATGGACAATCTCATGCACCGTCGGTCCCGAGGCGATGGGGGTGCATGTGAAAACCCCAGAGGTGTCCAGAGACAACATGTTGTAGTTTCGCCTAGCAGGGTTCAAACTTGCAACCTGTCGCCAGGAAGGAGCCCGCTCTTACCAATAGGCCACGTTGGTTCGGACCATTTCGCTACATTAAGGTTATTCTTTCATTTAGATGTAGGGTATATGTACATCCTTGGACGTTGTATCACAGTGGTGGCGACCCATCATGTCGCAAACATTCATTTTCTTCACAGGAGTTCACCACAAGAGATTTCTCCTAGTCCTTCCTCCATTTGAAGTTGAATCTCATTATCTTAGATTTTTTATTCTTCGCAAGCATGCAACTCTCATTATATTTTTTGTTGTTGGCTGTTTAGATGTCATTCAACTCATGCAACATTTTTATTTGGTAGACTTGTGAAAATGATAGTAAACGACTCTTCGCTGACAACATCAAAATGGGATGGCTTGAGTTATATTTTAGCTTATTAGCTTTTATTTGTAAAGATGTTTCTAACACATGCTTTATGCAAAGTATTGTAACATCTCGGGCCCTAATGCCCAATATTTTAATGAAAGTCCACATGAAATTCTAGGCCCATTTGGTTTTGAGGAGGTATCTCATTCTTTTTCTTATAAAAGGACTCATAGGGATACAGAATTAGAGCATCAGAAAAACACAGCGGAGCTCTGCAGAAGTGACCAGCCAACATCGACCAGATCACAGCCAGCCAGCTACCGACCAGCCACCGCCGCCGCCGCCATCTTTCCACCGTGAGCCGCCGCCGAAGTTAACCGCGAGGAGAAGAGGCCACAGCGAGATCCGTCCATCGTTTCGTATTCGCGAATCCTCAGCTTCTCATCGTTTTCTTCATCGTCAGTAGCTTAGATCTCTGAGGTAAAGACCGTGTCTCCTTCCGTGCTCTTGTTTGATTAGGATTCCTGTCCATCATTTGTTTGTTTCTCTAGATCTGAACCCTAAACTTCTTTAGGATTCAGATCTGCTTTCCCGGAGACTAGATCTACCTTCCAGTGACCTAGATCCATCGATTTTTAAGACCAAGGTGAGGAGCTACTGCGTGATCCCCCGTCTTCCCTTAGCTTGACTCTCATCTATTAATAGCTTAGAGCTTCTCGCGTCGTTTGGTCCTATTTGGTGTCTTGATTGTTGATTGTTACTTTTATGTGATTGTTGATTGTTAGATTTAGGATTATTATAATTGTTATTGTAGGAAGAGACAATACGCTCGTGTAGATCGAGGTACTGGTTCTCTGTGTTGATTGTGCTTGAGGTATGGTGCGCTCGTATAGATCAGGGCATCGTATGAGGGGCTGACGAACCGGTGAAAGACCTGAAAGGGCACGTGTGAAAGACATGTATGGTAAAACATGGTTGGTGCATTTGGTGTGCATTTAGGAACTTGTTTGATTCTTTGGGTACATTAGGTGCCATGATTGTGTGTTTAGTGCTATCCTATTAGTGGGTGTTTGGATAAGTAAGGCTTTCGGGTCGCGCTGTTAGCAATCCACCACTTCAGTGAGTGATTCTCCTGTCACTCACCTCTCTTTTCCCCTTCCCATTTGCCCCCTTTCAGGTGAGTAGGATGAGTAGCTGGAGACCGGGATTGGCATATGGTGTTATTTGGGATCGACATGGTTTTTCTTTGTTTTAATATTTTGCACTGATTCTCTGCTTCAAACATTTTAGTTGTTGATTTGGTTTTTGTTGTTGAGTTATTTGAGACCGATTACGGATTTGAGTTGTTTAAGTTTAATAAAGTTGATCCTTGGGACTTAATCCGTTGTTGCGTGGACTCTAAGATAGAGTCGTAGCATGTTGTGTCCTGGAAGTAAGGGACGGGTGTTACAAATATATTCGTAGATGCAATTGTCTATTTCAAGATGGTTTTGTGCAGTAGCAAGATATTACGAATGAATTACATGTTATCCACAATTTGTTAACATTCAAGATAAAATGCTCAGTATGACAATTTGAATTAGCACTATAAGAAAACAAGTCATAAATGAGGAAACAATCTGTAAGAGTTCCTTTGTAAATGGCTTTTTATGAAAAATTTGCAACGCTATAAATTCTCTCGCAAATTAGTCGCACATGTTTCTTCGTAAACACATAGCAAATTTTTAGTGTCATTTGTGATTACTTTGGGGAAAATTGAATTTACAAAGTTTAACAATATAATTTGAGATTGCATGGATTTGGGACTACCCTTGCAAACCCCTCACAAATATACAAAAATAATTTTTTAAAAAAGATTAAAAAATACATTATAAAATATCTTAAAATTTACACATAATTTTAAAAATGTTACATCAATATTATAAAAATATATATATAGTACGATTTTAATTAGTTCCATTTTAACAATTTATATAGTAAACATCTTTAAAATTCCATATTCTTTTTTCTTTGTTAAAGGGTATTCAAATTAAAATGCTGAAAACATACAAGTTATGATAAAACCATAAAGTTTGAGAAAGTATTATGAGACAAGCCTCATAGTAGCAAAAAAAAGTCATACAGAGAAGAAACTTAAGATACATAAGCTGAGAGCAACAAGTGTGGGATGAACAATCCAGTAAGGTAGTAGGCTATTTGTGGCCTCGACGGCCTCGTTTACCCTTTCCTCGAACCGTAGTTCATTCCATATCTTTGTACTTTTGTAGAGGTTTTATTGTCCTTCCACCTCTTGACATATTGACGTCAACCCCATCATCATCATCTTGTTCAAAAGTTTGAGAATTTTTTCTCATATCCTGAACAATTGAATGGTGAGGGGGACTTGCATGTCTAACAGAATGTGGTGTGGCCGACAAATCATCCACTGAATCCAAGTTGGTCTCAGGGACAATAATAATTGATGGAGTTTCTTCCATAATAGTCTTGTGAGTTGGAGCAGAATTTGTACCTGCTAATGGTGATGAAATGAAATGAAAGTTGGAGCCAGAGGCGATTGTTACCTTCGGTTGTGTAGAGTTGTTGGTTGGAGTTGAACAATCATTCGACTCAATTCCCTTTTTTGCTTGAGTAGATGGGTTGCTTGATTGACCCTCGAGTGATACTTCATGCGTTTGTTCTATCTCTTTATGGCCAGAAGGGGCTGTTGAGATTTCTTCCAATGTCTCAAGACCAGTTTCTTGTATTTTCCTTGAATTAACTTCAATATCAGGAGAATCTTTCCCCACTTCTGAATTTCCTACTTGTAACTCCTCATGGGCTGGAGCAATAATGGTCTTTTGTACCTCATGTCCAGAGCTTTTTCCGTTATCATTCCTAGGGATAGCTGGAAGGAGACATCTCTTTTCCTTGTGTCCTAAGTGTCCACATCTATCACAAACACTTGGAATCCAAGTGTACTCAACATCTACCAAAAATATATTACCTTGTTTGTCATCTAAGGAAATTTCCTTTGGGAATGGTTTGTCAAGTTCCACTTCAACTAACAACCTAGCTTCTCCCAAACAAGTCGGATCAAGGCAAGGTTTATGAGTGAACATAGGCTCACCAAGTCCTGAAGCCACATGACTAAGACCCAATCTTGAGTAGAAACTGTCTGGAACATTTTTAAGGTTTACCCACACCGGGATTGTTGATACTTCAGGAACTTTGAGAGAGTCTACTGGTTTCCAAGGAAAAACAAATAACAAGCAGTCATCAACGTGCCAAACGCCTCTCTGAATAACCCATTGAAGAGTTGAACTATGAGGTATGTGGAACATGTAAGATGTCTCAGTTAGCTTTCTGCATCCTATTCTACAGCTTCTTCCCCACAGCCTATTAACCACCGCGTGAATCAACCCACCAGGTGGAAGAGAGCAACGATGAAACTGGCCTATGATGTACTCATTTATATTCTCTGGTCCTAGACGTAGTACCTGAGAAGGGATTGTTACCAGAGGAGTTCCGTCAAGTCGAAAGGTTGGCTTAGCTGCTCGGTACAAGTTCCTAGTTGCAGGATCCATTCTGGCGGCCCATGGAAACCGTAGTGTTACATCTTCCTTAAGCTCAGGAACCGAGATTTTCTTAACCGGTATGCGAGGAAACTCTCTAACAGCAGTAGGTTGATTCTTTTGCTTCTGGTTTTTCCCAAGTCCATCATTCAGAGTTGGCCAGAAAGAATCAAGGAGGTTTTCAAGATATTGAGGGTCAAAGTCACTTGGTGTTGCCAATGTTGGAGGAGTAGCCGGCGGTCGAAAGGTTAGTGGTTTGGTCCAAGCTCCGATTGAGCGAACAAAAGGAGATGTTGGTGGGTCGTTGTGCGATGTTGGAGAAGAGGTAGTAATTGGTTGCAGACCCATTAATTTTAATGGTTTGTCGGAAGAGTTGGTTGAAGCTTTGGTCAGATTGGCTTCATCTTCAACTTGTACGGTGGTCTCCGACATGATTCCGTCAGCCCTCAGCATATCTTCACCATTGTTATTCAATTCACCATTTTCCCCTAATTTTGTGAGATTAGGGTTCCGGTGTGTTGAGAGCCACTAGGATTTTTCACCAAATCAGAGCCAGAAACTTCAGACTGTGGTTGAGATGCGGCTGGCGAGTCATCTCCTCCGGTCGACAGAGCCATAGGAGGCGGAGATATCCTCCGATTTGAAGATTAACAGCGGAGTTGCTTTGGAGTTCTTAAGTCGTCGGGGGAAGAGAAAAGTTAATAAAAAATACAACATATTCTTTTTTTCCATCCAAAATTTCCTTTATTGATAATCTTTGTTTACAATATCTTGAAGGAATACATGACAAACATGATAAATCGACCACATATAATCTGAACATAAAGACTTTCTAGCTAAGTAATCTGCACATCTAGCTTGCCTCTTTCGAAAGATGAATATAACTTCATCAAAGCATTGTGTCCACTCTCTTATCATGTGTATCATGTGACAGAGCCGATTATTTGGCTAACATAACGACTTGACAAAATGATTGATTATCACCTTCAAACTCAACTCTTCTATATCCGAAATACCATGTACATTGTATTGTTCATAGTTGTGTCGAGAATTCAGCTTTGTCAACTGTATAACATTCTTAGAATTTTCCTCATCCACACTCTAAAAACATCCCACTAGCATTACGGAGGATCCAACCAAATCTCGACATTTGGTTTCCCTCATGATGTGAGACATCGTAATTTCATTTTATCCATCCCGTCGTGGTTTGATCCAATGAATATCGCAGTTCTTTGTACGGCCTTGACTATGTACTATTTTGTTTCCCATTTACGTGATTGATCTCGCTTCCAACCACTCTTTTATCTTCTACTGCTCGTTTAACGGTGAAATCAACTTCAATATCCTCCCTATTAAAGCATAGACAGCTTCTTGCTTTCCATAGCCTTCACATGACCCAGAAAAGAAATAGTCGTAGCAGTTCTATTGTTTGTGATTCTTGGTGGCTCATGAATAAAATGCATATTTTTTACACTATAATCCTAAAATTTCCATTTTTTAGTTTAGAATCCCAACATAAACCATTTTATTAGTTTCAGTTTTGACTAAAACGTTTTAGATTAATATAAACTATTCTAAATGTCAAGAAAGCTTATCAAGTATAAAAAATTTCTCTTACCGAATGAATATGTTCTAGGAACTCTTTATATACCAGTTATATAAACCTAAACCTAATAATGTGTGCACAGAGTAAAAGACTAAATTGTACAAATATATGTAAGGCAAATTGCCTAATATCGATATATCCTAATCCTAACCATATATTCCTAAAACAATAATTATCCTATCCAAAATTGAATTGACATAAAATAAAATTGAAATTAATTTCACTAAAATTGAATTGTCGTTTGAAGAGAGGGGAGATCGAGAAAGACTTTGAGTGTGATCGAGTCTTCGAGCAAAATGAACAAATGAAGATCCCTTATATAAAATTTTTTTTAGTGAAATTGACGTAGCGTATGGATTGTGAATTCGTAAATCAATCAAAGAAGTTTGAAATTCCTTGATATCTACTCGCTCAATCGAATGATTCGAAGAATCAAATCTAGAGAACAAAGTTAAGAGAAAGTTCTTATTAATACTCAAAATCTAATGGAAAATACAGGTAGTCAATCCCTTATATAGGGTTAATCGAGTTCTTTTTACTAAATAAGTAAATAAAACCAAATTCTAGATAAGCTAGAAAACTATAGTAGTCATTATCTTTAACTAAATTAATAAAACCAAAACCAAAAATACTAACTTGTCGAACAAGAAATCAACACTTAGCCAAAAGACGATAAAACCGTTTTGTTGTTGTTGTTGTTGTGCTCGATGATGCTGCTGCATCAGATCCCCGGAGTGAGAAGAATTTGAATCCGAATCAGAAGTGACGTTATTATAAACAAAACGAGTGAGGTATCGGACATAAAAACGTATGAGGTAGTGATATACGAAGGTAGTCGTAGTTGATACACATTGTCATTGATGCGCTCCAAAACTTCAAGAGGTCCAATCTTTTTAGCCTTCAGCGTATTATAATCTCTGGCGGGTACATGATCCTTAGTTAAATAGGCCCAAACCAAGTCTCCGACTTCGGAAACCAGTTTGCAACGTTGCTTATCGACTGTAGCTTTATACGAAGAAATTGATGCTTCTAAGTTTGCTTTAGTCTGATCGTGCACAACAGTGATAGCATCTACAAAGGTCGTGGCATCGCCATGAATGCGCGTCTTATCCGGAAGAGTAGATAACACAATGGGGCTGTGAGGGATGATGCCATAGACAACGTAAAATGGACTAAAGCCCGTACTGTGGTTAGTTGCGTGATTATGAGCAAACTCTGCTTGGAGAAGTTTTGCATCCCAAGTTTTAATAGAATCTACAACTAAACAACGAAATAGATTACCGAGTGAGCGATTTGTCACTTTCGTCTTACCATCCGATTGAGGGTGATAGACGGAACTCATGTCAAGACTGATGCCTAAAAGCTTCCACAAGGAACGCCAGAAATTCCCCAAGAAACATGAGTCGCGATCGAAAACGATGGAGGATGGCAACCCATGGATACGATATATCTCACGGAAAAAGAGAGAGACGACTTGAAGGGAATCCATTGTCTTTTTACACGGTATAAAATGCGTCATTTTAGAAAACCGGTCGACCAAGACAAAGTTCGCGGAAGGCCCAAGACGAAGTCCATACTTATATCCGTCCAAGGTTGAGTGGGAACTAGCAGGGACATATAAAGGCCCGCATTGGATTTATGTCCTTTAGCGGTTTGACAAACCACACATCACTCGACAAAGCGTTCAACATCGCGGCGAAACGTATGCCAAAAATACGAGCAGGAGACGAGTTGTAACGTTCTGTCCCGACCAACATGACCTTCTTGATGTAATTCCGTGATCTACTGCAAACGTAAGCTGCACTCGGGAACACACGAACAATTATTATGAAAAAGAAAGCCGTCATGGACCACAAATTCAGAAGAAGAACCAGACATGGCGGCCTCATAGATAGCACCGAAATATGGATCGGTTGGGTAGAGATCAAAGAGTGAGCTCAATCCTAGACGAAGGTGTGAAGAACCACAACTAAAGAATGATGACGACTCAATGCATCAACCATTTTATTGGAGACACCAGAGGTGTGTTTGATGAAAAACGTGAATTGTTTCAGGTACCCAATCCAAGACGCATGACGAGATGATACTTCCTCTTGGCTACCCATATGCTTAAGTGCATCATGATCCATGTAGAACACAAACTCGCGGTGAAACAAATAATATTTCCAATGCTTGATGGCTTGGAAAATAGCGTAAAACTCAACATCATAAGTGCTATAGCGGGAACGTGCTCCAGAAAATTTCTCACTAAAGAAAGCTATTGGTCGATTCCGTTGACTTAAGACGACACCAACGCCGACTTTACAGGCATCACAATGAAGCTCAAACACAAGAGAAAATTCAGGCAAGGCGAGAACGGGTGTTGTACATAACTTGTGCTTGATTGTCTCAAAAGAAGTGGCCGCTTCTTTTTTCCACTGAAAGCTACCCGGTCGGAAGCAATCCGTTAAAGGAGCCATTAAACCACTGAATTTCGGCACAAAACGTCGGTAGAATGAAGCTAAACCCGTGAAACTTCGAGCTTCGGACAACGTTGTTAGAGTTGGATAGGAGGCGATAGCAGAAAATTTCTCCGGATCAACGGATAAGCCTTCAGACGAGACTATATACCCGAGAAAATGAACCTTTGAAACACCAAATTCACACTTTTTGATTGCCGCATAAAATTTATCACGGTGCATGACACTTAGAACCTCATGCAAGTGTCATAGATGTTCGGCCAATGATGAGCTAAAAATCAATATATCATCGAAATAAACGACGATAAATTTATCGATGAAAGGACGGAGTGTTTGGTTCATGACGCGCATGAATGTACTCGGCGCATTAGATAATCGAAAAGACATCACAAGCCACTCAAACAGGCCTTCACGTGTCTTAAATGCTGTCTTCCATTCATCACCAGGATGAATATGAATTTGATGATATCCGCTTTTAAGATCAAGCTTTGAAAAGCATAGAGACTGGGTCGATTTGATCCAAAAGATCATCAAGACACGGTATAGGGAATCGATAACGCACCGTGATTTTATTTATTGCGCGACTATCGACGCACATTCGCCAGGAGCCGTCTTTCTTGGGTATTAACAAAGCTGGCACCGCACACGGACTAAGGCTTTCTCGCATGAAGCCCTTAGCAATAAGACCCTTGAGCTGCTTACGTAACTCATCATGCTCACTCAGAATCATGCGATAATGAGCTCTGATTGGCAAGACCGCATCTGGTTATAAGTCAATACGATGTTGAATGTCTTGGAGCGGTGGTAAACCATCGGGTAGATCATCATAAACACATCAACAAACTCAGTTAATAGCGATTAAAACTCCGTTGGGATAGGAATTATCGAGCCTGATGATAATGGCGCAACGACAAGGGCATAAATTACTGTAGAAGAGCGTAATACCTCCTCAAAGGGCTGACGATGTAGAAGCAAAATAGGATTCACAGCTTGGTGCAGCTTCCGCGGCGATGCTGCTGCTTGGACAGGGACTACAACCGCCGATTTTGATTTCAAGATAAAGCTCTGATCTCCATAGCGAAAATTGTAAGTGTTCTTAAATCCATCATGTGTTACCTTGTGATCCGATTCCCAGGGCCGATCAAGGAGAAGATGGCAGACATCCATGGGTACAACGTTGTAATATGATTTTACTTTGTATTTGCCTCCAACCCAGAAATTGATCAAAGCGCGTTAAGTCACTGTGATATCGTTACCTTGTTGAAGCCAAGACAGCCTATAAGGTGATGGGTGTTGTTTGGCTTGAATATCGAGCTTAGCGAAACCATCTATGGCAATGACATTCTTACAACTTCCGGTTACAAACTTTGCCGTTGATCGTACAACAGGATTGGAATAGAGAATTGCATTGAGAATTATGGGCTTCAGATCATGGTGCCAACCATGCTCGACGCACCACCAATAGCTGACTTGAGTCGAGCAAAAGTTCTTCTTCCGTGTCATTCACCTGTTGCTCTTCCGCAAGCTCGTCTTCTTCAAATTCATTGAGTAATAGCCCACGACGATTACGTGAAGGGCAAGCAGATTGCCTTTGACCCTGTCACCGCAGGAAAAGCATTGGAAGCTGCTTGTTCGTGGAGGAGGTTTAGTCTGGTCTGTGACAACAATGGCAGTCTCTGTTTTTGCGACAGTCTCTGTTTTAAAAGGAGATGAGCCCGAAACAGAGGAACTAGGAGGCGGTGTTTGTCGTGTCCATGATCATGAGGAGAAGGAGTTTTTGGACTGAGCTTTGATCGTTAAAGCTTGCTGATGAGCTTCGGAGATCGTGGCTGGTCGAAATAGAATAAGATTTTGGCGGATTTGCAACTTCAAACCGCCGATAAAGCAAGCCACTAATTGGAGTTCAAAATCATGTGTTTCTACGCGATTAAAGACCATAAAGAATTTGGAAGCATACTCATCCACAGTGCGATTTCCTTGTCTCAAATTCTGAAAATTTTGAAACATGAGCTGCTCATAATTGTATGGAAGAAAGCTTATGCACATCTCCTTCAATTTATTTAAGTTCGTGATCTTAGGTTTACCAAGACGAGTGCGGGTTGTTTTCACTTGCGACCACCATGCCGCAGCTCTATCACGAAAGCGCATAGCTATTAATGGAACATAACGATTGAGAGGTACTCGTTTAAATTCCAGGATTTCGTCGACAGTGACAAACCAATCCAAGAGTTCTTCGGGAACAATGGATCCGCAAAACTCCGGAATATCAAACTTGAAACTATTTTCCCAACGAGTATGGTCATCTTCTTCATCATCGGAATCAACTGCTTGGCGTTGATTCTGTTGGATTTGACGCTCTCCCGTGAATGGGTTTTGCTCATCGTCGGAGTCATCAACATGTTGTTGACGAGCTTGGCCACCACGAGCACCGACTTGGAGATTCATGTTTTCGATTGTTGTGGTAAGATTCTGAAGTTGTGTTTGAATTGTGGT
The DNA here is from genome assembly GCA_900406275.1 of Anastatica hierochuntica. Taxonomy (NCBI): domain Eukaryota; kingdom Viridiplantae; phylum Streptophyta; class Magnoliopsida; order Brassicales; family Brassicaceae; genus Anastatica; species Anastatica hierochuntica. The sequence continues at coordinate 14,469 of OVAN01003542.1, forward strand.
GAGGACTTCCTCCGTTTGTGTCGGAGCTCGGCAAGAAAGACGCGACATCTGGAATCGAGAAAAGGAAAAAAATATTTATGACATAGCTCTGATATCAACCTGACGTAGCGTATGGATTGTGAATTCGTAGATCAATCAAAAAAGTTTGAAACTCCTTGATATCTACTCGCTCAATGAATGACTCGAAGAATCAAACGAGACCGACTTCTTGTTGTAGATGAATTTAATCAAATCTAGGGAACAAAGTTAAGAAAAAACTCTTATTAATATTCAGAATCCAATGGAAATTACTAGTAGTCGGTCCCTTTTATAGGGTTAGTCGAGTTCCTTTGCCTAAATAAATAAATAAACCAAATCTTAGATAATCTAGGAAACTATAGTAGTCATTATATTTAACTAGATTAATAAAACCAAAACCAAAAAGACTAACTTGTCGAACAAGAAATCAACACATAGCCAGAAGACGATAAAACTGTTATGTTGCTGTTGTGCTCGATGATGTTGCTTCATCAGAAATTAATTGAATTTTTGGCAAATTAACGACAGTTCTTCGCAAATCCATCTCAAATCATAAATAAATTGCGGTTGACTTTGTCATACGAAAAAAATTTTCCACCAAAATTTTGTGAGGGATTTGCGAGAAATCATTTCAAATCCTTTACAAATATTAAATATAAAAATGCGGTTAAATTTTAACTTTTTCATACGAAAACTTTTGTTTCCCCCAAAAAAATTGCGAGGGACCATTACAAACCCCTTACAAAGTGTATAGGTTTTAGGGATTTGAGATTGTGGTCTGAATTTTGCGAGTGATTTGCAAAGATCCTTCGCAAATTCCAATTTAACGAGAGATTTGCGAGGGCCCTTGCAAATCTCTCGTAAAATTCCAAATGAATATATATTTAAAAAACTCGTTCAAAACCATAATTATATATTTAAAATATAAAGTATAAGTGTTTACAAACTACTTTCACAAACATAAAAAACATAATTAAAGTACTTTCACAAACATAAATACAATTAAGCACTTAAATTGATTCAATTTCAAATGTTTTACATAACTTAGTAAATATATATAACATGTTATGATCGTTACATGATTTTAAAATTTTAATTTTTTTATTTTTGTTTTGATTACTTTGTAAGATAGGCGACTCTATCGTTTTTTTGACAATCACAAATCATTTGCAAAAAAAATTATACTTTGGAGTTTAAGGATTTGTAATTGTGTTCTAGATTTTATGGAGGATTTCTTCGCAAATCCGTAGCTAAATCCCAATTTTGTGAGAAATTTGCGAACGCCCTCGCAAATATTTTGCAAAATTTCAAATAAATATATATTTAGAATAAACTATTTAAAATCATAATCATACATATTCAAAACATAAGTATAAGTGTTACAAACATAACTACATGATGTGTTTTTACAACCACAAATACAATGAAATACCTAAAATGATTCAATTTTAAATGTTCTAAATAACTTAGTAAATATATTATGAACAATTATGTGGTTTTTAAAATTTTGAGGTTTTATTACTTTGTAAGACATGCAATTTTATTGCCTGGCTAAAATCAAAAATCATTTGCAAAAGCAACTTTTACTTTAGGATTTTGGGATTTGTAATTGGGTTCTGGATTTTGTGAAGGATTTGTGATGCTTTGACTGTTTGTTGCAAGTCCCTAGCAAATGTGCGAAAGATTTGCGGCGACATCTTTCCCTTGAAAATTTGCGACAAATACACATTTCATAGGTCACAAATTTTCGACAGAATTTTTCCTTGTAAATGGCATGTTTTCTTATAGTGTAGAAAGCAAAGCTTGAATTAAATAAGATTCGTGTTTTATAGTAGACACGAAAAAAATCAACTTGATATTTGATCTAATCTGTTATATTATATATGCAACAACAAATATTAGGATGGAGGAATGCATCCCTAGAACAAGAAAACTCTATGAATCTGGTGGCAAGGTTGTAGTTGGAAGTATACTAGAAAGAAACCGGCTACAGAATATCCATTTAACTTTTGCAATATTTATATAAGTGTGAATATAAGTCCGTAACACCCTCGTTTGTCTCTTTTGCGTGCCTATGCATTTTCTCTCAATGCACCGTAGGTCCATTTTGTCCGACAGTCGGGAGCGCTACCTCGAGAAATTTTTAAAGAGTTGATTTAATTTCTTTACAAATCACCACACGATCTTTCTCCATGTTTTGCCCTCAATCGCATTATTCTAAAAATTACTTCCCGAAAGGTCATATATACTAGAATTGCTCCAACACAAGCATGCTTAACTGCGGAGTTCTCTCAGGACAAGTGACTGAAAGATAAGTACACTTCGGTGAAATAAATAGCCAAATCAATCTTTTGAAACTCTCGTCACACACCATTATTGCTCTATAAATCGGGATCTCACAAAATTATTTTCAAAAAAACTAAGAATTCAAATCGAAAAAACTAAGAAAGAATGGTATTCAATATTTTCTACATAACACGGTTGTCATATGTATTGGAAAATATATTTGGAATGTTGGTCAAGTTGTTCACATTGTACTATTCCTTTTGTGTTTAGAAATGTTTCCTTATCTTCGATTTGTAGTTTGTATAAATACAGGATTGTAAAAATTAAGTCGTTATATCTTTTCACATGGTATTAGAGCAAAGATCAAAACAAAACCTAAAATTTTTTCTTCTTCTCAATTTTGCAATTTACTTAAGCGAGAAGCTTTCTTTTTCGTTTTCTTTGATTGTGCGTCTTGTGTCTCTGTTTTTCACAAGACTTTCTTCTCTTAGAACTTCATAAATACGATGACTGGTGATGTGAAGAACACAAGTTCAAGTTCTCTAGTTGACAAAGGCGATATTGTTTTTTCACTGTATACTCTGTTCTCATCGGAAAATCTCGGTTCAGTTGACGGGTGATAACTACAATGAGTGGGCGACAGAGATGAGGAACGCGCTTCAAGCGAAGAGAAAATCTAGTTTCATTGATGGGACGATGAAAAAACCACAAGAAGTCAGTTCACATCTTGAATTGTGGTTAAGCTTGAATTCGGTGATTGTGGGATGGATTCGTACTTCAATTAATCCTCGAATTTTTTCCACAGTGGCATGTATGTCAAAAGTGGATAAGTTGCGGGAGAACTTGACAACAAGATTCCGGTTGGAAATAAACTGCATGTTCATCAACTTATGAAAAAATTAGCGACATGTAGACAAGAAGTAGATGATGTCATTGATTACTATGGGCATATGTCTAAGATATGGGAGGAACTTCAGTTTTATAGGCCTAAAATCGTGTGTACCTGTTTTTCGGTTGCTGCTTATGAAAAGGAGAAAGAGAATGGTCGAGTTCATCAGTTCTTTATGGGACTCGATGAGGCTAGGTTCGGACATGTTGGGATAACAATAATTGAGGCTGATGAGATTCCGAACCTTGGAAAGGTATACGCGAACATTACACGCAAAGAAGATAGGTTGAACTCTGTCAAAAATAGAGAACAACAAGGGACCACGGTGGGGTTTCTCACACAATAAGAGCAACCAGTTGATGCATCTACAAATTTTGTGTCTTAAAGATAATTCGATAGGGGGAGCTCGTTTTAAACCGGTTTCATAGAATAGAAGAAGTGGTGCGGCTCGTGTATGTTCTCATTGTGGAAGAACATGACACGATAATAAGTTTTGTTGGGAGCTAACTGGATAGAGTGGATGACGGATAAGAACCGTAATGGAGTTCGCGGTGGTGGTCGTGGTGGTCGTTCAATTTCATCTTTTTCTGGTCGTGGAAGAGGATATGCTACAGTAGCTCATGATACAAGTTCCCAAGTGTCTGCTGCCAATGATCTCATGTCGGAGCAATGAAGTGTGATATTTCAGCTTATTGTGGAAAAGAGTCGAGGAAAATCAGAAGAAGTATCAGGTAACAAACCCGGTGACGTGATTATAGACATATGAGCTTCTCACCTTTGACCGATGATATTACCTTGCTAAGAAACCTTACAAGCACTGCTCTATGTCGTGTTGGCTTTGCCGGCGGCAGTATCACTCTTTCAACGAGCATGGGACTTTTGTCTATCTCTAATAAATTGTCATTGGTCGATGTTTTGCATGTTCGCAATCTTAATTGCACTTTGATTTCTCTTTCGACTCTACTTAAACGATTGAATTGTTTCGCAGTATTCACTGATGTGATTTATGTTTTGCAGGACCATTTTTCGAGGACTCTTATGGGAGCCGGTGAAGAGTGTGATGGGGTGTATTAGTTTATGGATGTGTCTTATGCACGAGTAAACAAGGTTAATGCAAGCATTGATCAAGAATTTTAGCATCGTCGGTTTGGACATCCGTCATTTTCAGTCTTTTTAGATTTGAATTTAATTTCTGATTTTGGTGTTTTCAGTTAAGCTAGTTCGTGTGACATTTGTTCTAGGGATAAGAAAACAAGAGAAGTATTTTATGATAGTTTGAATAAAGCAGCTGGGTGTTTTTCGCTTATTAATGTTGATGTTTGGAGACCTTACCGTGTTTCAGCTTCCTGTGTAGCCAAATATTATTTTAACTATTGTTGATGATTTTTTAAGAGTCGGATGGACGTTTCTACTACTCGAAAAGTAGAAAGTTAAGCAAGTATTACAATATTTTTGTGCTTACTTTGATTGACAGTTCGGAAAAAAATCAAAATGTTTCGTAGTGATAACGGTACCGAATTCATGTGCTTATCATCGTTCTTTCGCACTAATGGGATTGTACATTAGACGTCGTGTATTGGTACTCCACAATAAAATGGGTGTGTTGTGAGAAAGCAACGTCATATCCTTAACGTAGCTAGGTCGTTGTTGTTTGAAGCACAAATGCATGTGAATTTCTAGGGTGAAGGTATTAGACAGCAACACATTTGATTAACCTCACGCCAACCAAGAAATTATGAGTTGTTTTTTAGTGTAGCTCCTTCCGATGATCAGCTTCAAGTTTTTGGCTCGTCATGCTACATTCATAATAAGCTTCTAGACAAAGATAAGTTTATCTCAAGGAGTCGTCAATATGTATTTGTTAGATATCCTTTCAGTAAGAAGGATTGGAGAGTATATGATATCGAGCATGGTTTGCTATATCAAATGACGTTCTATTCCAAAAGAGTATTTTTCTGTTTGCTTCAGTTAAGTCACTAACAAATCTGACTTAAGAACCAAGTGATACAGTTGACGATGATTGGATGTTTTTCTCTTCGCCTGCTGCACTCATCAGGGGAAGTATGAAGTACAACATGGAGTCTCATGTAGCTGTGGTCAACGGTGAGCAACAATCATCAACTATTTCGTTATCGCCACTCACTGAAACTCCTCATCGAAGTTCCCACAAATCCGGATGAATCAACGCCTACGAAAAGTTTCGAGCGAGTGGTTCATTTTCTAGTGTTCTGGTTCAGGAAGAATTGGGTCGTGCACACAGAGAAAGAGTTCCTTCTGTTAAATTACGAGACTATGTTATGTACAAGGCCAGCTGCAAAGACACATCTCCTCACGCTCCCATCGTCTCTACTTCTGTTTCTTCGTCTTCGGTCCAAAGTAACTCACTTTATTCCGTTAATGAATTTATCTATGACGATTTGTTCTCTCCTGCACATAGAGATTTTCTTGCTGCAGTTATGGTTGGTGTTGAGCCATCAAGTTATAATGAAGTGATTAAAGATGAACAATGACGAGGCGATGTTACGTATGAGTACAATGCTTTAGAAGAGCATGGAACTTGGAGTTACATTGATTTACCGCCTGGAAAGACTGCTATCGAAAACCAATGGGTGTTTAAGATCAAGTATAAAGCAGATGATACTGTGGAGAGGTATAAAGCATGTTTGGTGGTACTAGGTAACAAGAAAAAAAAGAATATATTTTGATGAGATGTTTGCGCATGTTGCTAAAATGACAACCGTTTGTAGTCTTATAAAATTAGTGTTCATCAACAAGTGGGAAGCACATCAAATGGATATTCATAATGCCTTCTTATACGTGGATCTTAAGGAAGAAGTTTACATGAAACCTCTACAAGGTTTTCGTCACGAAGATCCAAACAAAATTTGTAGGCTGCATAAGTCGTTGTAAGGACTATGTCAGACATGTCGTTGTTGGTTTGAGAAGTTGTCTTCCGCGTTGATCAAGTTCGGGTTTGTACAATCTTACTCGGATTATTCTCTTTCCACGTTAAGAAGGGGAGGCTTGGAGTTACGAGTGTTGGTATGTTGATGATATTCTCATATTTGGTAATGATGCATACTTTCTAGAAAAATTCAAAGAATATCTTAGCAATTTTTTTCACATGAAGGACTTTGGTCGACCCAAGTATTTTCTTGGTTTGGAGATAGCTTGCCGTGAGGAAGGAATTTATTTATCTCAACATAAATATGTGTTAGATATTGTTGCTAAAACGAGGTTGCATGGGTCTAAGCCATGTTCGACCCCATTGGTTCCTCATCATCGGCTAAAAGATTGAATTTGTGATCCTTGTTCCTCATGGACCTCATCAATAGCAGGACACAGAAAACGGCAACTCTTTCATTAGCCCCTTTTATACGTACTAGAATATTAGTTTACCATTTAGAACTAACTCACCTTTAGCTTTGGGTTTTAGATTTTTATATAACCGTTAATTATCCTAACTTGAACATCAAGAAATTTTTTGAAACTATTTTACAAAAACAACGACTGAAGTTTGATAAAAGATTATAAGCTTAAGATGTTTAATAAGAATTGCAGTCTTATTCAAAGGAAAATAACTCAAAACTTTTGTCTCTCAAAACAATCTCTAAGTTCTCTCACACACAAACCATTAACTCGATTTGTGCTCTATTTATATCTAAAAATATAAGTCATATTCCTAATAGTAAATACCAAAGCCAAATCCTATTAGGAGAATCTAATCTTAAGATTTAGATAACTCTAAATCTCGATCTTTCCTTTTTCCCAACTCTTCCTTGTGCATCAAGTTATTTGTTAAGCTTAACTCAACATTCACCCCCCTTAAGCTTAACTCTATTCTCGTTAAGCTCATGAACTTCAATGAGGTCTCACATTCGCTTGAACTTGTTTCTTCCTAAAGTCTTTGTTAGAATATATGCTCGTTGTTCTTCTCCCAGTACATGCTCCACTTCAATTAAACCATTCTCCACACACTCCCTGATGAAATGGTACCTTGTATGGATGTGCTTACTACGACCATGAAAAACAGGGTTTCGAGTAAGGGCTATCGCGGATTTGTTATTGATTCGAACCAGCACTTTCTCGCCATTAGCTCCCAAGATTTCGCTTAACAAATCCTGTAGCCATATAGCTTGTCTCGCAGCTTCTGTTGCTGCCATGAATTCCGCTTCACATGATGACAAAGCAACTGTCTCATGTTTCTGCGAGCACCAAGTAACATGACTTTCACCAAGGTAGAAGACATGACCTGTTGTACTTCTCCCGTCATCTGGATCCACGTTATAGCTGCTGTCACTGTATCCCACCAAACTTAACATGGAGAAGTCGGTACTCATTCATTTAAAGAACAAACCGAGATTGGTTGACCCCTTAACATACCTAAGACATTGTTTTAATGCTGCTCCATGCGATTCTCTTGGGCTTTGCATATATCTACTAAGAATTCCTACGCAATAAGACAGGTCTGGTCTTGTATGAAGCAGATAGCGAAGGAAACCAATTGTCCTCCTAAAAACCGTAGCTTCTATCCCCTTTTCTTTCTCAGATTTTGCCAGCTTCAGGCCTGGATCCATTAGTACATGAGCAAGGTTACACTCGACCATCCCACTCTCCTCTAGTATTTTGTTAGCGTAACGTGCTTGGCTAAGCGATATTCCTTCTTCTCCTTGTGTTATCTCGATTCCCAAATAATATGTAAGCTTTCCGAGATCACTCATCTCAAATTTTGTAGACATCTCCTCCTTGAATTCATCAATAACTCTTTTGTTTGTTCCTATAACAAACAAATCATAAACATAAATAGCAATGAGTAAGAGACTTCCACTCAGAGATTTTTTATAGAATGATGGTTATTTGATAAATCTAGTAAACTTAAGATCTTGCAAGATCCGATTAAGCTTATCATTCCAGGCTCTTGGTGCCTGTCTCAAACCATACGGTGCCTTATTTAGCTTGTACACTTTGTCTTCATGTCCCTTCACCTCAAAGCCTTCTGGTTGTGATACATAAACCATTTCCTTCAACTCTCCATTAAGAAAGACTGTTTTAACGTCAAGATGATAGATTTCCCATCCATTTGAAGTTGTAATTTCGATGAGTATTTGAATGGTTTCTAAGCGAGCCACTGTAGCAAACACTTCATCAAAATCAACTTCATGTCTCTGTACATAACCTTTAGCCACAAGTCTTGCCTTATACTTGTTAATACTTCCATCAGAGTTTCGCTTAAGCTTGAATACCCATTTTAATCCTATGGGTTTTGCTCCTATCGGCAGTTCAACAAGATTCCAGGAATCGAGTTTCGTGATTGAGCATATTTCGTCTTCACAAGCAAGCATCCATTATTTTGAGTCTTTAGCTTCTAGAAAACATCGTGGTTCCTTGTTCAAATACATAAGTAATTCTTCTCCTTCTAGTTCTGCGAACAAGATGTAATCGTCAAGATATTTTGGTTTCATAACTTGTCTTGTTGACTTTCTGGACACAGGTTGTGCTGGTAGGCTTTTCGGTGTGTGCGCCATATTTTCCGGTGAGCTTTCTCCTTCTTCCGGTGTGTTCGTTCGCGGTGATTCTCCATTTTTGTCACCATTATCGCCATCATTTCTCTCACAGTTTTGACCACCTCCATTATCAATGCTCTGTTCCGGTTCTTCTTCATCATTACCAACGTGCTCTGTTTCGTCATGTGCACCAGTCACTTGTATTCCACGATTGCCATAGTTTCCGATCGTGATTTGAAAGTCTCCAGCTTGTCTTTGATCGCAAGAAGTTTTATTCCAGTTCCAGCCTTTATTCTCGTCAAACCGACGTCTCTGCTCACCACAATTTTCTTCGACAAAGGGTCATACATTTTGTATGCTTTGGAGCCGGGCTCTGTGCCTAAGTGAACCAGAATCTGAGATTTATCATCGAGTCTTCTCAGGTGTTGTTGTTCCGCTTTCACATATCCAATACACCCAAACGTTCTTAGGTGCCCAACATTTGGTTTCTTCTCATAGTAAAACTTGTAGGGAGTCTTGTCTTTGACAGCCCTTGTCGCTAATCTATTTAAGATATATGTCGAATGTCTGATTGCCTCTCCCCATAGATAATTAGGAACAATCATATGCTTCATAATGCTCATGGTCATGCCCATTAAGGTTCTGTTCCTTCTCTCAACGACTCCATTTTGTTGTGGAGTGTAAGATGTTGTGAGGTGCCTTTTAATTCCAAACTCGTTACAGAACAAACTAAACTCTAGTGAAAGGAATTCCCCTCCACGGTCTGTCCTAAGCGTTTGAATGTGCTTTCTCGTGTCTCTTTCAACCAAGTTCTTAAATTGCTTAAACTTGTTAAACGCTCCTCCTTTCTCTTTTAATAGAACTGTCCACATATATCGAGAATAATTGTCGATAAGAATGAAAATGTACTTGTTTCCAGCTGTTGTGTGTGGAGTGATCGGTCTACACAAGTCAGCATGGACAAGTTCTAATGCTTTTATAGCTCTAAACATTGTTGCCTGAGGAAACGATTGTCTCGTCTGTTTACCAAGTAAGCAGGATCCACATATCTCCTTTTGAATGGTGAGCTTTGGAATTCCCGTAACGAGCTCTTGTTGGATTATGTTTCTCATTGTTTCCAAATTAACATGACCTAACCTTGAGTGCCATTTGCTTAAATCGCTTTGTGTCGTGGAGAACATATACACGGCCTCTTTTATATCCATGCGAACTTTGTACAAACGACTCTTTGAACGTACGGTTTTAGCAATAAGTTTTCCTTCACGATCTCGCATGATCAAGTTTTCCCCTCTCATTCGTACATCACATCCCGATTATGTGGCTTGACCTAGGTTAATAATATTACTTCTTAGAGCAGGAATGTAGTACACATCTGACATCGTTCTTAGTTCCCCATTCTTGTCTACGAATTCTATAGATCCATTCCCTTTGATATCGATTCGAGAATCATCACCGAAACACACCTTTCCTGTGATGGTTTCATCAATTTTCGAAAAATATCTTTTATCACCGCTCATGTAATTGCTCGCCCCATTATCAAGGTACCATACATTCTCTGTAACATCATTGGTTTCATATTTCTTAGGCATCACTTTCTCTTCATTTATATAAACTTCTTCATGCATCATGAGCTCCTCTGTGTTTTCTGTGTCATCTTCTTGAGCTTCTTGAAGCTTGAGAAGACGATCCAGACAATGAAAGGCAAAGTGACCATTTTTATCACATCGGAAACAAGTTACTTTCGACAGGTCTCTTGGTCAATTGCCTCTTCCGCATCCTCTTCCTCGGTATGGGAATCGCCCACCACACCCCCTTCCCCTAGAGTCTCCGTAGTAATTATGTTCAGGTTGTGGTGCGTGATTCTCCATGTTAGTATACATAAGTTTATCCCCATCATCGTGACTTTCATCTTCTTCTGAGATGTGTTCTTCATATGCTTTAAGACGTCTAACTATGTCTTCAAAACTTGTAGTTTTAAGGTCTAGAACTTGTTCCAATGATGCCACAATGTGTATGAACTTCTTGTGGGGAAGACTCTTAAGGAATTTCTTCACTACTTTCGGTTCATCAATTTCTTCTCCAAGGGCCGCAGCTTTTGATGTAAGTTCAGACATTCTCCCGACAAAAGCATCAATAGTCTCTAAGTCTTTCATCTTTAAGCGGTGAAAGTCTGCCATTAAGGTTTGCAATCGTGCCTCTTTTACTCTTTGCGTACCCATGTGTCTTGCCTTTATGGCATCCCATACTTGTTTTGTCGTATCTAATTCTCCCACCTGAAGAATTAGAGCCTCGGGTATTGATTCAAACAACAAGGCGATGGCAATATCATTCTTCTCGGCACTGCCTGTTGATTCAATCACTTCCCACACCTTGTGCACCCTAAGCAAAGCTCTCATTTGCATGGCCCAAACTGTATAGTTTGTGGCGTTGAGCATCAGACACTTCACAGGAGGCGGTCCATCCTTTGTTGCGGTTGTCGTTGATGAGCTACCAGTGTCTACGGGTGTAATGTCTCCCATATCTTTAGCCTACCATCTCTGTTTGAGGTATTAAAGATCTCGAGAAAACAGAGGCATTCTGTTTTGATGGTCAAAGGAGCTCAAAAAAACAGAGTATGGTTCTCGTGAGTTTACGGTTTAAGCCGTAAGGATGTAAACGATTTCAGAGATAAAATCGTGTATCACCAAATCTCTTTTTCTTTTTTCAAAAATGCTCTGATACCAATTGAAGTTTGATAAAAGATTATAAGCTTAAGATGTCTAATAAGAATTGCACTCTTATTCAAAGGAAAATAACTCAAAACTTTTGTCTTTCAAAACAATCTCTCAAGTTCTCTCACACACAAACCATTAACTCGATTTGTGCTCTATTTATATCTAAAAACATAAGTCCTATTCCTAATAGTAAATACCAAAGCCAAAGCCTATTAAGAGAATCTAATCTTAAGATTTAGATAACTCTAAATCTCGATCTTTCCTTTTTCCCAACTCTTCCTTGTGCATCAAGTTATCTGTTAAGCTTAACTCAACAACGACGACACACACACTGAAAATAGCTAAACCGTCATAAATTTTCTTGGATGTAGCTAAACCCGCAGGTGACCTCAGAAAGACTTTTCCTAACTAGTGAAAGTGCAAATAGTAGTGGATTAGAAGAACAATTGAAAGAGAGGGAAAAAATGATGGAATAAAAATGAGTTAAATATACTGGGAAGAAAATTAATAAAATGAATTAGTGCAAAGAAATGACAAATGATAACACTATTTAAAAGAATATAGAGAAATAAAAAAAATGTTAGTACTAAATTTAATCATAAAAAAATATATTTGACAAAAAGTAAATTACAATTTCTTATTCCAAAATTTTTATTTATTGCGTATAGAAAGATAATTTATTATTCACAACTAAATTTAAAGAAAGTTATCATTTCAAAAGAAAAAAGAAACTCAACGCTTAAATACTCATATATTATAGAAAAACTGTCAATATGGATAAACCAACCAAACCAATTCTTATCCAAAATAATTGGAAAGTAAACAAATCATGGATTAATCCAGCCCAATTAGTAAATGGTTTGGATCAATCCATAGTCTATTAAAATAAATGACTAATGGATGATTTTAATGGTTTATCCATTATCTTTTTTATTATATTGTAAAATAAAATTAATTAATAATTATAATAATAAATAATACTTATCATTATCAATATTTCATATTTATAATTAGGATTACTATAATCATCATCACAATAGAGATTCTTGAACAATGTGTTAGACTAAAACTTAGGGATATGCATTTTTTTACGAAAAATTCGATGGAGTTAAGTTTTTAGCGGAAAAATTCACGGATTTACGTTTGTTGTGGACACATCAATGAGCTTCCATTTTTCGCGGAAAATTTTGCGGATTTATGTTTTTAGCGAGAAGATTTATGTATTTACGTTTGCGGGGAAAAGACGGATTTATGTTTTTGACGGTAAAAGAAGAATTTACGTTTTTAGCGAGAAAACAGACGGATTTACACTTTTGGTAGGAAAATAGACGGATTTACGTTTTGATCGGAAAATAAAAGGATTTACTTTTTTAGCGAGAAGATTTGTGGATTTACGTTTGCGGCGGGAAAAAAGACGGATTTATGTTTTTGGCGAGACGACGTTTTTGGCAGGAAAACATACGGGTTTACATTTTTGACGGCTAAATAGACGGATCTACAATTTTGGCGAAAAAATTTGCGGATTTACGCTTTTGGTGGGAAAATAAACGGATTTACGTTTTGACGGAAAAATAAACAGAATTACATTTTTGGTGGAAATTTTCCGGTTTTACTTTTTTGCCGAGAAAATAGATCGATTTACGTTTGTTGTGAAAAATTTTGCGGATTTTCGTTTTTGGCGAAAAAATTGATGGATGTTACGTTTTTGCGGGAATATCAACATATTTACGTTTGTGATATGATAGTGGTAATGGTAATAAATTAGTTGAATGATGGTGAAGATGGTTATGATGATAATAATAATAATTGAATGATGATGATGAGATATTGAAGATTACTAGATTAAATCATTACCATCTATAAAACATTTTAATCCAATCCATTTCAATCCAACTATTAAATCCATTAACCCATTGGATCGATTTATCTATTAACCCATTGGATCGATTAATCTATTAACTCATTCACTACAAGAAAACACGCGAATTTGCGACGAAAAATTGCGAAGAAATTTTATGGTCGCAAAATTGCGACGAAATTGCGACCAAATCGCTATGGAAAAAAACTTGGCCGCAAATTCGTCGCAAATTTGAGAATAAAGATAAGTCATAGCAATTTCGTCGCAAATATGCGACGAAATTGCTAGAAACAGTCTTCAGTCGCAAATTTGCGAGGGAATTGCTATGATATAGCGAATGACTGTTGTTTCGTTGCAAATTTTACGAGGAAGTAGCGATTACAACGGAAAATTAGGTAGATATTGCGAGGAACAAGTTTTAGTCGCAAATTCGCGACGAATTTGCTATTGTGTAGCGATTTATTGTAGTTTCGTCGCAATTTCTTAGCAACTTTTGCGAAGAAATTGCGATCAAACGGAAAAAATCGGTTGACATGATTTTCTGGTGTGAAAAACTTTTGCTAGGGCCCTTGTGGTCGTAATTCAGTCGCAAAATTTTTCTATATATACAACACCACACTCAACCATTTCATTCACAAGCATAAAAGAAAAAAAAATAAGAAAAACCGGAAAAAAAATGTCAAGGTGGGAGTCTGACATTTTCACCGTACGAGGATGGATGTATAAGCGCAGAGATCCTATTACCGGGGAAGTAACCCAAGAGTACCGGGACGGTTTGCGCGGATTCATCTATCANAAAATATTCTGCCCTTGTTTGAAATGTGGGAACGAAAAGTATATTTCAATTGACAGCGTGAAAAAACATTTATATAATAGAGGGTTTACGTCAAATTACTATCTATGGGTATCTCATGGGGAAAGTAGTAATGTTGACGAAGGCAATAGCTCTAGTCGTGGA
>OVAN01003543.1:0-28694 GCA_900406275.1 Anastatica hierochuntica
CCTCAAGGTAGAGAAGGCTTGTTGCAAGTGGGCTATGTAGTCTTCCGCATCCAAAGACTTGACCAGCATGTCGTCTATGTAGACTTCCATGGACTGGCCGATTTGGTCTGCGAACATCATGTTGACTAGCCTCTGATAGGTGGATNCTTGTAGCAGTAGATTCCACGAGAAGTCATGAAGGACGTCTTTTCCTGGTCGTCTGGATGCATGAGTATTTGATTGTACCCGGAAAGGCATCCATAAAGCTCATTAACTGATGTCCAGCTGTGGCGTCCACCATCTTGTCTATATGAGGCAAAGGGAATGGATCCTTAGGGCAGGATTGGTTTAGATCCGTAAAATCTATGCAAATCCTCCACTTGCCATTCTTCTTCTGGACCACAACAACGTTTGCCAGCCAATCTGGGTAGTGGACCTCTTTAATGAACCCGACCACAAGGATATTCTTGACCTCATCATTGATGATCACGTCTTGTTCAGGTGCGAACTTCCTCCTTTTTGCTTGACCGCTGGGTATTTGGGGTCCACCTGAAACTTATGCACTTTGACTTCCGGGTCTATCCCTGGCATATCCACGTGGGACCACACAAAGCAATTGGCATTGGACCTCAAGAAGTCTATCATCTTCTATCGTAGGCCTTCTTGCAATCTTGCCCCTACTTGAGATTTCTGCCTGGTTCTCCAGGTACCAAAGGTACGTCGTCCAGCTGTTCCACTTCTGGCTCCTCAGTGTGCATTGCAGGAAGAAGTGGTTTCTGTAACTGCTACAAGGGAGCTGTCTTTCCCTTCAACGTGGTTTGGTAGCACTCTCGAGCGTTCTCTTGATCACCCTTGATCTCCTTGATTCCCCATGGGGTTGGGAATTTGAGTACTTGGTGCAGAGTTGATGGTACGACTCTCATCTCGTGTATCCAAGGTCTGCCCATGATCATATTGTAGGCGGAGGGACAGTCTATGACGGAAAACTTAGTGGACAGGTTGACTCCTCCAGCACAAACTGGGAATGCTATCTCTCCAATGGTTTGCTTGACCTCTCCGCTGAAGCCAACCGACGGTGTGGTCTTCTTGGTTAAGGCTTCCTGGGTTAGGCCCAAGTCTGTGTATGCTCCCAGGAAGAGTATGTTCGTAGAGCTTCCATTATCGATGAGTACCCTCTTAACCAAAAAATTCGCCACCGATAATGAAACAACCAATGCGTCGTAGTGTGGAGTCAGGATCCCATCTTGTCCCCCAGCTGTGAAACTTATGACTTCCTGGCTAAGATTCTGACGCCTGACTTCTGGGGTGCCATGATTGTTTTTCGCAAGCCTTGTGCTTTTTTCGCAACGACATGTTTAATGCCACTTATATATGACATTGATCACCCTATCATGCCTTGGGGAATCAGGCGCTTGACGACCTGCTGGGACTCCTTCTTTCTAATTATCCAGCATTTCCTTTGCTTTGTTGGAGAGGAATTCTCGTAAGTGTCCCTTCTTGAGCAGCTCGTTGACTTCTATTCTTAAGGATATGCAATCCTCTGTTCTGTGACCGTGGTCATTGTGGAAGTCGCGCCATTTTTTCGGATTTCGGCGATGGTCGGGTGACCTCATCTTCTAGGGCCATTTGACTTGGCCTCCCATGTCCTTCAGGACTCCTACCAGCTCCGAGCTCGATATTGATAGGTTGGATACGTCCGACCAAGTATGTACCGGCGAGAATCTGTTGCCGTCTGGCTTACCTAGAGACTTGTGTCCTTTGGCTCCCTTCTGTGCATCCTCTCTGGCAGGTCTTTGGTAGGGCTTGTCATCTCTGGCCGTCTTCTCGGTCCTCATGACCCGAGATTCTTGCCTGGAAAGTAGATCTTCTTCCCACTTGATTTGTGCCTGGGCGCGGGAGAGCACGTCTTCCATCATTATGCATTGATATTTAGTGAGCTCCTTATACAGATCACCATCATGCAGGAGTCCTCTCTTGAAGGCAGAAATTGCGGTGGCAACACTGCAGTTTGGGATTGTGACCTTCTGGTTGTTAAAGCGGTGAAGGTAGCTCCTGAGTGGCTCTGCCTTACGCTGACTGATCTCATAAAGGTCATCAGAGGACTTGGGAGTCACTCTGCTACTAGCAAATTGCTCCACAAACAGGTCAGTCAGATGAGCAAAAGATCTTATGGTTCCAGTTGAAAACCAAAATGAACCATTGCAAGGCAGATCCTGTCAAGCTGGAACCGAATCCCTTGCACATGGCGGCTTCTTTGTGCTCCTTCTGGATTGCCACAGTAAGCATCTTCTGCTTGTACTGTACGATATGATTGTCAGGGTCGAAAGTCCCATCGTACAACTTAATGAATGAGAAGGTGAACTTCTTTGGCATTTCAGTGAGTGCGATCTCTTCTAAGAAAGGAGTGGTCACATAAGAGCTTAGGGCACTTTTCCTTATAGGAGGTGTAAAACCCAGAAGTCGTTCGATCAACAACTTTAGTGCCTTGAACTTGGTAGAGAACATCTGCTCTAGTCGTCTGGCCTCATCAGAGAGTGGGACAAGACTTGCGGCTTGCGGCTCTCATACGTCCATTAGGTCTTCTTGCTCTTGAGCAAGATTTTGGTCCTCTTGGGCTCCCGTTGCTCCTAGGTTTTCTCTTTCTCCAGAGTTATTGATAGGAGGAGTTTCCAGAGTTGGCATCTGGGGCACGTGGACCCTGAACCTTTGATGCGTGGCTTGATTTGCCGTCAAAGCCGAGTTTGCCTCTCTGAGGGTCTCGTTCTCCAGCTCCAGTTGCTGCAAACGTTGTGTATTCTCCTGGAGTGTTTTGGCATGAGCTTCCATCTGCTGTCTCAAGGTCTAAAGCTCTGCAGTTGCAACATCAGCTCCAGTTGGAGTTTGATCCCTTCGAAACTGCTCCATCTCTCCTAGTCTCTTTTGCAAATTTTCTAGCTGAGATCGCATCTTCTCGTAGATGAGCTCTGTTTGTCCTGGCGTGATGTTTGCTGATTCATGATTATCTCCAACCATCGTCACGTAGCTGTTTTTTGAAAGCTCCCCTCCTTCTAGCGCCAACTGTTATGGGTGATTTTGGTATTTCTTTGTAGCACTACGGAAGTTGGAGATCGATGAATGTTTAGCAAAGGTAGTTTGAGGTCGTTCGAAGCTTTTAGATCGATAATGGCGAAAAAGACAAGTGTTGTATTGATTTCTTTAGTCTAGGGTTTCGTGTGTCCACGTTTTGCCCTTAAACTTTATATTTATACATGGAGTTCATGATTATCCCTTCAAGAATTGGATATATCATGATTATCTATAAAATATATGCATCTTTATCTACAGAATACACATCATTATCTGCTAATTTAAATGGTAAAAACAAGCAAGAGTCGGCGGTCGGCTGGCTTCCGGCTTCCGGCTAAGCAGGGTTGGCTGACTTCCGGCTTCCGGTTATGCAACGTCGTATGGCTTCCTCCTTCTGGGCATTCCCCTGCTTTGAGGTCTTACTGCTATACTCCATCTAAGTCTGGGAGAATTCCCATGGCCTAAATTACTCCCAACACGTATCACATATGTACATGAGTATATATAAGCAATGATTATATTTACACTTTCGGTCTTAACCCTACATTTTAAATCTAAAATAAAACTATTGTGATCATAATTGTATGTATTACGCTTCGATCACTTATCTAATGAATTGATCTCATAATGTTTGTCATACTTACCAAGAGAACTGATCTGTTGAATTAATTCATAGACATATAGAAGATCTCGAAACATTAGGAACCATCATGCATATACTTTGAAATTAACTGTTAATGTGAATGATCATATCCACTTTAGTTATATACAAAAATATTGAGTTTTCATATTGGTGACTAATTTACTCCATATGTCATTTTGTAACCCTATAATAGAATTTAAAATAACATTTAATGTTTTCCAATTTTTTTTATTAGGTGAACACTCTAAGAAGAGAGAAAGTGTGCTATTATATATGCAAATCAAAGAAAGTAAACAATATTGTCTAAACATGGTACGAGATCAATACACCTTGGACCAGTTTTAACCATCATTTATAAGGACCACACATGATGAATCTAAGCATAAAAGCAAGAACACACAAGATTTTGTTGACCTTGAGTTCATCTATCGGTGTTAGGAAAGCTAAACCTCAAGGGAGAGAAATTCGTTCTCTCCTCCTCTCAACTATAAATTGGTGTGACTCTCACGGTTTCTTCCTTGCACTCGGCTAACGCCCTAGCACATGCTTCTCAAAGAACAAGGAAGAAGAAGAACAAGAAATAGAAGATAAACAAGAAGAAACCTAAGAATAACTCTATTACCAAGCTTTCTCTTTCTTTCTCTCAGCAAATTACTATCTATGGCTTTCACATGGCGAAAGTTATAATGTTGAAGCAAATAGTTGTTCAAGGCGTGGGAACAGAACTACATGAACTAGTCATCAGCATGATCAATTCGATATTTACAATGAGCATCAAATAGAAAATAGGTTTCATGGTATGGTTACAGATGCATTTAAGAAAATATCATCTACATTTGTAAATGCTACATTTGCTTATATTCCCTATTATGTGAAACAAAACGTAGATGCTAAAAAGTTTTATGATATGTTAGATGTTGCGAATCAAACTATCTACGATGGATGTAGAGACGGGAAATCTAAATTATTACTGGCATTTAGGATGATGATAATTAAAAGAGATTACAACTTACTTGAGAATTGCATGGAAGCATGAGATGATTTATTTAAAGAGTATTTGCCTGCGGGTAATAATTCTGTTGAATTTTATTATTCAATTCAGAAATGGTTTCTAGTCTTGGGTTACCATATGAAATGATTGATATATGCATCGGCAACTCCATGATATTTTGGAAAGATGACGAAAGTTGCAGGAGTGTCGTTTTGTGGAAAACTGAGACATCAACCTACAAGTGGACGTACATATGTATCATTTTAGCGCATGTTGTACTTGCCAATCACAAACAGGCTGAAGCGTCTATATCTTTCAGAAAAGATAGCGATTGCCATGAGATGGCATGAACAACATACAACTGGAGATGGAGAAATTACACATCCGCTTGATGCGAGAGCATGGAAACATTTTCAAACGATATACCTTGATTTCGTTAATGAGTGCATAAATGTGTGTCTTGGTTTGTGTACAATTGGATTCAGTCCATTCGTTATGTCCGGTAGAAACTACTAGTTGTGGCCCATCGGAAATGTGCATGCAGAGGGAATTTTTGTTCATGAACATTTTCATGCCCATACTTAAGCACCCAAATAAATTTTTAGATGTTTTCATGCAACCTCTGATCCATGAATTGCAACACTTATGGTCTACAGATGTTTGTACGTATGACCAATCACAACAACTAAACTTTATGACGCGTGCAATACTAATATGGATCATCAGCGACTTTCCCGCATACGAAATGTTATATGGGTGGACTAATCATGGAAGGTTATTGATATATTCGTGTTTTTACTAGCATCTAACGTGGTTTTCAAACATTTTTTGGCTTTTCGGAGAGTTTTCTCTTGTGTTTCAGGTTTTATAGGTGTTGGGACACTGTCAAAGGAAATGTGACATTCTGGAGGGTTTTGGAAAGCTTTTAATGAAGAAACGACATACCGCGGAAATGAAGAAGCATGATCGATCAATCCACATAGGTGATCGATCGATCACCTCCTCTAAAGAAAAAAAAAATTATTTTTCCGTTTTCTGATTTCCTAGTTTTTAGAGGAATCCGAGAAACACTATAAATACTCTTAGGTCGTTTTTAGGGTTTGTAACTTTTCTTTCCGTAAACTTTTAGAGCTTTCTTTTCGTTGTAAGCTTTGGTTGACGAATCTCTTCACTTAAACCTCTTGGAGATGTTTTCTGAATCCTTTTTTAATTTCGTGTATGTCTTTCAATAAAAACATGTCTTCCATTTCAATGATCATGCCTGAGTAGTTTCATTGTTAGGTATTAGAGATTTCAATGGATTTCATGTTTTGATGATTTAGCGTGTTAGACATGGAAACCTATCTTTAGAATTCTTCATCTTAGTGAATCTTAATATCTGAACTTGATTGATCACCTAGTCCATGATTTTAGGTTGGTAAATCCAATGGGAATTGGTGTAGAAACCTGATAAACGCTTAAATGAGTAAAATATCCTTAGGCAATGGGAATTGATGTTAAGGTTTTTTGTGAACAATTCAAACCAAGGTTATCGTGTCCTTATTGTGCACATCAATTTGATGCATTTAAACTGAAGCATGATTGTAAACCATGTTGGTTTGATTGTCATCCTCGATTTCTTCCAATGATCCATCCTTACAGGAGGAACAAGTAATTGTTCACAAAGAAAAAATATGTGAAGCTTCTTGTCCCAATGTATATGAGTGGCGATGATGTGTTGGACCAAACTGCTTATTACGGTGCTCAGGAAACCGTAAAGCGTGGCGGCAATTGGCACAATAGAGCAAACATGTCTAATGGATACACGGAAAGTCACAACCGTCATAAAAAAGCTTTTTCTAGAGCTCCCTTACTCGAAATATCAGTTTGTTTAGCACAATCTTGATGTGATGCACATTGAAATTTTTTTTTTGACAATATCATGCAAACGCTTCTCCATGTGCATAGTAAAACGAAAGACAATGTCAAGTCTATACATGATTTGGCTGAAATTTGTGCCTGAAATGAGTTACATATTATAAGGGCTGGAAAATTACCAGTACCTAGCTTCCGATCAACATCAGATGCGAAGAGAGCATTGTTTGATTGGGCAGAATCTTCCATAAAATTTTCAGATGGGTATATTTCGAACTTCTCACGGTGTGTTGAGCAGGGACAAAATTTTTCAGGCATGAAAAGCCACTATTGTCATGTATTTATTCAGCAATTGCTACCATTTATTCTACTGGAGCTACTTCCGACACATGTACACGAAGCAATAGCGGGCAATCTTATCCACTCAATTATTTATATATATGTAATGCAAATAAATGTGCTCGGATTAATTAAATACTCACAATCATATTTGTTTTGTAGGCATCAAACTAATTTTCCACGATTTATTTGCTTGTACATAGACCGAGGAAGAGACTAACAAGATGGAAAAAATATTTAGGCATTTCTTCGTAACATGGAAAAAATGTTTCCTCTGTCGTTCTTCTATGTTATGGAGCATTTTCAAGTTCACCTACTATACGAAGCGACACTAGCTGGCCCAGTGCATTTTAGATTGATGTACCCATTTGAATGATTTATGCAATACCTGAAAGGAAGAGCCAAAAACCTTTCGAGAGTTGTGGACTCGATCGTCGCCGGAAGCTGAACTTAGGAAACAACTCACTTTACTCAGTACTACTTTAGTCCAACGGTTCAAACCAAGAAAAACATACCTCGACGATATGACGATGGCTGCGTAGCACCTACGTACAACGTTCCGGATGTGAATGATATTTTCTCACATTTAGGGTGACTTGCATGGGAGCTGAAGGAGGTTTGGTGGGAAGATTTCAAATATTGTCACAGTGCACACATGTATATACTACGGAACTGTGGCTTCGTGCAACCACTTGAGAGGTACACATATCATTAAGTAATTAATTAATTAATCATATTAAAAGTATAACTCTCAACTATATTATTAATCGATCTCAAGATATGTTACGTATTGTTGCATCTTATCCCAATTTGTCGGATAAAGTGTACGAGAAGTACAAAGCCTAAGATTTCGCTAACTGAATAAAATTCTATTTATTTACATTATTAATATATATATTGGTTTTCTCAACATTTATTTAAATTCTCGGACCTAATTCGTGTCATTCATGTCATTTCAGGTCAACAATGGATATAGAAATGTTTCTTTCCCAATTTGGTTTCACGAACTTGTTCATGGTCCTATTTCAAAGATAGTCATTACGCTGATGTACTTCTCTCGCGGGTATACAATTCATTCGTATCGGAATGACTCATGGAGGGCAACTGCAAATTATGGGATTTATGTATGGGAGGATTCATATTTCTACAGTGTGCTTAATGAGATTCTAGAAGTCAGTTACGCGGGACTTGTGAATTTTCGATGCATACTATTCAAGTGCGATTGGTATGACTCAAAAATTGGTCAAGGAGTTCGAGTGAACAATTTAGGGGTTATAGATGAAAATGAAAATAGAAGGTATAATAAATTAGAACCATTTGTTCTCACCTCGAAAGTAGAGCAAGTGGCTTTCAGTCCATATCCACGAATAAGACAAAGACGTGAGGAGTGACTTTCTGTGATCCATGTGAGTCCAAGGGATCATATAATCAGAGGTGAAGACGAAGTTTTGTGACAAGAAGATAGACCGAAAGAAGATACTAATCCTATAGAATCCACCAAAGATGTCATACTTGTTGATCCATCATCGAGAGAACTGGAGGACATAGCCAATGTAAACTCAAGTGAAAACGAAGAGGCCTTTTGCTATAATCATACGAGGAAAAAGAGGAAGAAACATATGAAGAAGAATATGACAATGAAAACCAATCGACATATGTATATTAAGATGACTCTGAGTGGTGTTGTCTTTGTTTGTATGTACCTACACCATTTTTCAATAAAAATGTTAATTATATGATTATTTACCTATAACTAAAAAAATTAGATATAAAAATATTTCGTAACCATAAAAGCATAAGATCTACAAGGTATTTCTATTGGTAATGCAAAATTTTGAAATGTTCATGTGGACGCTCAAGTGAAATTAGAGTCCCACAAAAGGGAGAAGATAAGGTAAATATTTTCATATTTTGCTAGGGATTTGCAAGAAAGCCTTGCAAATCCGTAGCAAATTTTGCGAAGGATTAGCGAGAATTCTTTGCAAATCCCTCATAAATTTCTCGCTATGTATGCCCTAAACCCTAAATTTTTAACCCTAAACCTATTCATGCAACAAGGTCATATTTGCTTTCTCGTTTGCACAAAAAATTATTAATATTAGACTATATGGGTTGTTTAAATGTATAAAATGTAACTTGTCTTATATATATATATATATATATATATATATATATATATGTGTACACAACTTCTTATAATCAATATACAATGTACAACAAAGTGTTCCAATAAGTAATAAATTTATAGTTTTGTGCTATGAACACATAAATTTGAACAATTTGATAGCAATCAACATGTTTGTATATCAAACTATTGTTTATCCTAAACTCTAAACTCTAAACTTTTTTATAAAAAAATTTTATATCTTGCGAGGGATTTGTGAGGAAACCATCGATACTTCCTCGCAAAAATTGGCAGTCCAACTGAATTATTTCGAAATTTTGCTAAGATATTGTGAGGATTTCTAGCAAAAAGAAGTTGCACTTTTTTTGTGGGAATTGAAATTTTGCGAGGAAACTGCGAGGATTCCTCGCACATACACCTCAAACTTTGGAGTAGTATTTAGAGGTTACATGCATGCTCGGTGGCTTGCACGATCACTTACACATACTTGCATTGGTTACATCTTCCACACTTGGAAAAGCATCGTGGCGGCGATGATCCAAAATCCCTAAGAGTCCTCCATATCTTTGCCTCCTTGCTCAGGTCACCGATCTTCCTCATCTTTGTACTTTTTTATTTGTAGTCTTGCCTTCTGTGCAATAATATAATATAGGATATTGTATTGAGTTGTTCATAATGAATGACATGCAATAGTATACATACAAAGTGGTATAAACATATCTCAACTAGAAACTGAATTTCTTTAATCTTATGATATATATATATATATATNTATCTAAATAAACTTAATCATTACTACAATATGATATCTATAATATTTTGCAGTTTCGGCTTCACTTCGTAATAGGCCTTTAACGGTCCATATAGAACTTATCTCCAATATTTCCCCACAGGACAAAGATGAGAAGCGAAACGCAAAATCTACAATCACAAAGCAGAACACCTATCATGGAAGGAATAACAAGTAAATAGACTCCTTCGAAATAAACTTCAATTTTGTAAGTAGGGATGAAACTTCAACTCGTGTTTGGTCTTGACAAAAAGGAACAAACATCCCTAAATTTGTTGAAGGGGAAAGACATCTCGTGGACACAAAATCCTACACCTCCACAAATAGAAGTAGAAATCATCGTCCTTGTTTCGGACAGTTCGTAAATAGAACTAGAAAATGACTTTAAATACGAACGTTCCAAACATCTCCCCCTTAATATGAGAAATCTAAATTCATGTAAAGAAAAAAGTTTTAGACTTAGAGATAAACCTAAAGACATTAGAAATGCTCGTGAAAACAAAAACTTTGAACCCATAAAAATATGATGCCATAAAAATAATCTAAGAAATAACTTTTTCACTAAGAAAATAAAACCTAATCAATCTCATATAAGAAAACGAAATACAAAGTCTCGTAAGACACCTAACCAAATTTTTCTTTATTAAAAAGAAAGAAAACCTTAAGCTAAAAAAGACCAAAATCCACTAAGTTTTTAACTAAAACCCAAAGTGCATGACTCTACACGATCGAACAAATCACACTTTAGGACTGATAACGAATTCTTCTTTGACCACTTTACTTAGGTCACAAACAAGACTATGAAAAGGCGGGTGTAAGCTGCACTGCACGAAGCGAGAGGAAAAAAACCCTTAAAGTGATCTTGCAGAACACGGGTGAATATGTCCGTTAAATTTATAAAAATTTTTATATATCATATTAGCATTGATATATTCCACATTAAGAATTTAACTTCATTACTGCACCCATTGATATGGCCTTATGTCGACTTTTAAGATAATAAAAAATACATAAAATGCAGACAAAAAACCAAATAACACTTATATAACTTTGGAGGAGTGTGTAATATATTGAAAAAGTTAATACAAAAGAATTGAAAATTATATTACAAACGAGAAATTTAAACCTCATGATATAGATTTAATTTTAAACTACCATTTTAAATTTTGAAGACAAACAACATTGTCTTTATAAAGGGAATAAAGTGATTCCTCGAAAAAAATATATTGGATACAGAAAAGAGTTTGAAACTGTATTCATTCGCACTCTAGAATATTATTTGTAATAACTTAATATTCAATAAAATAATAGGGCATAATTTTAAAAAAGAAAAAACATATGCAAAATACTTAAATAAATTACCAAAATATTATTTTCCCACATAATTATTTAAAAACCAATAACAAAACTGAAAAATACGAAATGCGCGTAGCACGGAGAACCTCTAGTAATTTTTTAAAGATAAAAAACTAAAATGTGAAAGAAACAATTATATATAACTATTATCATGATTTATTGTTAGTTACATTAATATCATTAATTACATAGATATTATAAATGTGAACCATACTGTTAAACCTCTATAAATTAATACTGTTGAGACGGGTATACTTTATCAATTAAAAAAGTTATTAATTTATCGAGAGATTATTTAGTCAAAAATTGTGACCGAAAACACTAGTGATATATTGATGTATTAGATTATCGAATATTAACTTATAGAGATTTATTGAATTAAAATTAATTAAAATTTTCATTCACAAATTTTGTTTTAACTTATGTTTTTATAAAAAAATAGAAGAACTAACAATTGCATTTCTTTAAAATTACAACCAAAGATATAAAAAGTTAGTATACGAAGGATGCAACATTATCTCTGTAATATTATATAAATATGACCCAAAAGTGCATGTATAAGGGTTGTCCAACCATGTATAAGGTTTCAGTCTGAACGACATCCGAAATGTTTATGGCAGCCACGGTGATATTTGTTAACTGGTTCACGTGTTTTTTCCGCAGAATTACATCCTACCGGCGGATTAGGGCCTAAGCAAGGGTTAAGTACCCCCGGATTTAGAAACTTCCGGTCACCGGAAACCTCCTCAGGCTTTGCGATCAATACACTGCTAATTATCATTATGCATATCATTGTACTGCCTTTCATATTTGCTTTTTCTTTACTGTTTTTGTTTGGCTTTTTGTTATTGTTGTTGTTTTTTTATTTGTTATACAACTGGGTTTATATAACGAGGGGTTTTATAGGTAGATATCATAACAACGTTTTACCTAATTTAGATCAAAATACCTTTTTATTATCCATGATATGGTAAATGTTTTAAAAAAGGTAATCCACTTGTGTATGTTTCTAAAATTTGAAAGAAAAAAAGAGAGAATCCATCTGTTGTATGTTTCTAGAATTTGAAAAAAAAAAAAATTGGTCAAATCTAGAAATTAAAAACTATATTCTTCATTTAGAAGGCTATTTTTGTGTCAAAGAGAGTATCCATGTAATCATGAATACAATGGCTTCAAATCTTTCAAAGATTTCATTTACCCAACTATTGTAAACCCAAACAAAAAAAAATGATAGTCTTGCTTCCTATCCAAAACCATATTCGATATATGTTACCCCTAGCAAACAATTTTTTATAAAGCACAATAAATTGGGAAAATGCCTTTACTCAAGTTGGTTAAGATCATACTTCTACTTCCATACCCACGAAAGTACGACTCCACTAAATTGTGTTGCTCCGCATAATAGGATTATGGTATGGATTGAATTTTGTGGATCCAACTAGTGAGAAGGAAAAAAATCTCAATGAATCACCAATTAACTATTTTTTTATTGCTTTCTCATACATTTTATATAGTTTTGTATTCATACCACTCCTTTGTAGTTACCCATGTGTAAGAAGTAAGAAGTAAGAAGAAGAAGAAGATTGAGAGAATGTAAGAAAGTTTCAGGTTTTCATTTCTTATTTCTAAATACAATTTTCGATTACAAAGCTTGCCTCTTTATAGCCTTATATTCTCTAAGTTAATATAAATGACAGCTCAACTCAATAAGAGTATCAAATTTGTTATTAACAGTCAATGTTGTAGGTGTACGGATTCCAGTTTGGCAATACCAAGGTTGCATTTTCCATGAAGTTTCCTCTACTTTTGTCTTCTTCTTTCTTTGATCTTTGCTCACAATTTAGATTGGGCCTAATTTGTGGTTGTTGTACTTTGCAAGGGAATAATGTCTTAATGGCTTTGACATTATTGGTTTAAGCCCAAGAATTCCTTTAACTTTATCACTTTGAGTATGAAGTCGAAGAGACAGAGGTTGAGCTTGCTGCTTTTATGTCAGAGAAGATGGAGAAGGTGGTTGAGACTGAGCACTAATAGCCCCTCTCAAACCCTGTGAGGGAGGATAGATAACACATAGTTTGCTCCAAAGACATGCAAAGGCATTGATTGGCAGAGATTTTGTGAAGAGAGGTGTGATTTGCTGATACGAAGGTACATGTCTCACTCCTAATGCTCCCAAACAA
The DNA here is from genome assembly GCA_900406275.1 of Anastatica hierochuntica. NCBI lineage: Eukaryota > Viridiplantae > Streptophyta > Magnoliopsida > Brassicales > Brassicaceae > Anastatica > Anastatica hierochuntica. Next base: position 13,324 of record OVAN01003543.1, read on the forward strand.
ATTTGTTTCTTCACATAGTGGTAATCAAGCTCAAAGTGCTTGGTTATGCCATGAAATGCAGGGTTAGTTGAGAGATAGATGGCAGAAAAGTTATCACAATGCAGAGCAGGGGTGTGAGGAAGAGTAATTCCCAATTCTCTCATCATTATGCTTAACCACGTAATTTCTGATGTCGCGTCTAAAATAGTTCGATATTCAGGTCATGTTGAGCTCTTGGCTACAATTTGTTGCTTTCTTGAACTCCAGTATATTAGATTTCACTCAATTATGTACAATAACCACATATAGATCGTCGTGTTACTTTACAACCTGTCCAATCTGAGTCATTGTAGGCTGTTAGAGTAAAATCTGTATGAACTTTGAAGTTGAGACCCTTTGTCAAAATCCGTTTGACATATCTCAAGATCCTTTTTAGAAATGAGTAATCAACCACGCTAGGAGAGTGCATCTTCTGACAGACATAGTTCACTGAAAATTGTAAGTCAGGTCTAGTTAAGGTTAAGCATTGTTATTTACTTGCTACCCTCCTGAAATACGTTGGACTGATGAAAGATTTATCTTGATTAGGAACTTTGTCTAGTTGAAGTGGTAGTGGTGTAAGCATAGGTGTACAATTACTCATTGCAGCTATAACAAGTAGATCTTTTGCATATCATTGCTGAGACAGAAACAATCCTTCATTGTAGGATTAAATTTGTATTCGTAGGAAGTATCTCATTTTTCCTAGATTTTTCTTTTTAAATTGCTTGTTCAATTCATCATGTAGCTTGTCCATCAAACTTGAACTATTCCCAGTGATGACCTTATCATCTACATACAAAAATAATTTGATCATATCTTGGTTTCTTATGCAGACAAACAGGGAAAGATTTTTATGTTGCATACAAACCCAAATTCAAGCAAGTAGTTGTTGAATATGTTATACCAAGCTCTGGAAGCCTGCTTGAGGCCACATAAGGCTTTTTGGAACAAGCAAACATGGTCTAGTCTTGATTTGTCCACAAAACCAGCTGGTTGGTGCATGTACACAACTTCAGAAAAATCTCCATGTAAGAAAGCATCTTTTATGTCGATTTGTCTTAATTCCCACTTCATTGTTGTAGCAGCATGTAGAACTAGTCTCGCTGTTGTTGTTCTCACAACTGGACTATAAGTCTCTAGGTAGTTTATACCTTCCTTTTGATTGAACCCTTTGGCAACTAGCATGGCTTTAGGTTTATCCAAAGATACATCAACATTTAACTTGGTTCTGAAAACCCATTTATAGCCTAAGACATGCATATCAGGTGAATATGGTACTAAGAGCATCCACAACAATGAATCCTTAGCCAAAATACTTAGCAAAATAATAATAAACAATCTCGCGGACCCCACATTTTTTAAGAAATTGTGCAAAAAAATCCTTAGCTAAGGATCTCTTCTGCTTGGTTTCTTCACTATTCGCGGGCCCCACTTACATGTGGCGGCCCGCGATTGGATGAAAAAATGTTTTTTTTTTGTTTTTTTTTAAATCTGAAAGGAAAAAAAGAATAATTTAAAATGCAATAGTTAAGGATTCCTCATGAATCCACTATTGTGGATGCTCTAAGGACCATGTATTTGATTTTGAACAGTTATCCGTTTCTTCAGTACATACATTGTTCCAACCAGGATCCTTTAGTGCCTCAGTTATTGTCTAACTTCTGGATATGTTACTTTTTTTTTGTATATGTTGAGTAGAGTCTGATGGTTGTATGTGCTATTGACTTGTTTCTAAAGCTTGTATCTGAGTGGTTGATTCTTGTTGTTGTTGTTCTATTGTAGGAGAAGATGGAGCTGGTAACTCAGAGGTACATATGCTTGAAAAAGAGAATCGTTGTCGCCTATAAAAGCATGATCTAAGCTTTTCATACGCCCATGAAACTCTCTTTCTTCAGCAATGGTTATGTTCTGAATCACAGATGGAGACAAGGGTGAAGCAGGTAGAGGAGGGAAATCATCTTCTGTAAATAGTGATTCATCATTTCCATTAGTTGATTATGTTCTTGTTTGATTCACATGTGATTATGCAGCTGGTGACATAGGTCAATGAGCTGGATAAGTGGCTTGCTCAGGTTTCCCAGGTTCCTCAGCTGAGGAGACATTTGGTTCTCTCAGTTTCTAGGCCTTAAGAAGTGGAGTTTTGGTCTGCTGCTGCAAAGATTGATACCTTTCAAAGAAGGGAAAGGTATGTTCATCAAAGTATATATGTCTAGATACATATACTCTTCTTGTAGGTGGACGTAGACATCTATAGCCTTTGTACTTTTCATTGTACCCTAAGAACGCACACTGCAAAGACTATGATCAAATTTGTTGACTTAATAATCTCTGAGTGTAGGATAACATGCACATCCAAACGTTCTTAACGAGGTGTAGATATGTGTTATTCCATGTAGAAGCTCGTTGAGTGACTTATTTATGCCTAAGGCAGATGTATGAAGTATGTTGCTGAGGAAGTTAGCAGTGAAGAATGCGTCCACCCAATATTTTTGTGGTGTTCTACTTTCAAACAACATCTTAAGTCATAACTCTGTAAGAATTCTATGTTTCCTTTTGCTAAACCATTCTATTGAGGAGAGTAAGGGCATTAGATTAGTTGTCTTATGCATGAATTCTTCATATAAGAAAGAAATTCTTTACTGATGAATTCTCCATCTCCATCACACTGAAAAGACCCTATTTTAGAATTGAATTAATTCTCAACTATTTTTCAAAAGGCACTGAATGTAGGGTTGATGTTTTTTATATTTAAGAGGATAAAACCAATAGTATCTTGACCAAGTGTCAATGAATATAATACAGTAACGAGTACCTTGACCATAAACAATTGGTGCAGGTCCCAGAGGTCACTATAAATTCTTTCGAGAGGTCTTGTTGCAGAAAAATAAGAGAATGAGAAAGGTAATTTGGTGCTCTTCCCAAGATGACATGACTCACAAATCTTCTTGGTACTTTGACTTATTAATTTAGCTTTTGAAATAGCTTTGCATGCAGATAGTTTCTGAAGGATTCGCTTATTAGAGTGTCCGAGTCTCCTACTCCAGACTTCATCCGTAGCAGAATGTTGTCTAAAGGAGTAGTGAACTTGAAGAGGTGCATCCTTCAGGATGTACAAACCATCAAGGCTTCTTCCCAAGGTGAGAAATTTCTGTGTTGCTTTATCCTTAACAATAACTCCATCACAGTCAAATTCAAAAGCACATGGGCGACTAGTAACAGATAATAGTGATTTAGCAATGTCAGGGCAAACTAGTACATCTTTTAATGGTATCATACCTGAGGTAGAGGGTAGACTAGCAGAACTTGTATGTGTTATTGGCAAAAGTTACCATCACTAACCATTATAGTATTCGATCCATTGTATGGCGTTAATTGTTGTAAGTTGTGTTGTGAGTTAGTGATATGAGTTATGGCCACTGAGTCTGGATACTGTTGGTGTCAAAAATGGTCATCTCGAAATCAACGTCCAAGATCGCATCTATAATCGGACTTACTCGGAAACACGACTCACCGCCGTCCAGACTTAACGTCTTCTAGACTTACTGTCGTCTAGACTTGTCATCATCAAGACTTAACGTCTTCTAGACTTACCTTCGTCTTGACTGGTCATCGTCTAGACTTAACTATCGTTTAACGAAGTCTATCCTTCCGCAAATAACTAAAGCCATGTCCTTGGCGCCAATTGGCGCCAGGACCAAGCCATGTCCTTGGCGCCAGGACCAAGCCGTGTCCTTGGCACCAATTGGCGCCAAGACCAAGCCGTGTCTGTTGGGGTCAAAAACTCTCCCGAAAAAATCAATGCCTGAAAAGGACTACGAAAAAGACGTTATCTCCTTCGGACACAGGAATCGTAAGAATATCTGAAAACTCTGAGATTCACATCGTTCAGGCTGTCTCTTCCCAACCTGGCTTCAGAGCTTCGGAGATAGTCGATCACGACCAATCTCCGCATAAATTTTGACTGTTCGCAAGCGGCTAGAGCACTCAGGTGCTAAGGTCAGCATCGATGGTTCTCGGATAACTCTCACGAGGCCACACAATACGTTCTCCGAAGCGATGCAAAACCACCAAAAGCGTCAGCGAACCGCGTCGCTTCGAAGAAATGTCTGATACACCGATTAACGCATGACCTACGAACGAGTCTTGGAACCGATTGACGACCGAACCAGAAGCCGATCTAGACGTCGATTGAACCAAGACCAGAGGCCCGTCTTGGTGCCAATTGGCGCCAAGATCAGATCATGGTCTTGGCGCCAGTTGGCGCTGAGGCGCGGATAACGAAATTCGAATAAGATCCCTTAACTTCTTTGTTAATTGTGTCTGTCGATTCGTTCTTCCTTTACGTTTTTCGAGTACTTTAGATTCGCTCTCGTTTTCACTTTGTATTCATTCACGTTAACTTGTCTTACGAATCCTGTTACTTGTTCACCGTTAATTTCATAGCACTTCGCAATCTGTTTCATATTAATCTATTTTCATTGTTAACTTGTCTCGTTTCGTAATTCTGATATCGCTAACCTAAATCTCGCATACTGCTCGTTCATACGTTTTACTCACACTGTCTTGTTTGATCTTATCTCGAAGATAAATTTCGTATTTCTTATTCACTAGTTCGCTAACTCACTATCTTGATCTGTTGATCTTTGGCTACAAAATCTGTGAACCACATATCATTGACAGTGAGAATTTCGGTTCCCACAGATACCACTCAATACCACTGCTGTAAGAGATCTCAGTTATCCTCATTATAGCAAGTGCAGCTGGTAGATCTTCTTCACTGTAAGCATTGTCAAATATTTTCCAGCATTTTAAGGCTGAATGACCTTGTCTCCCACATATCTCACAACTTGGTCTTTCATACGAGGTAGTTGAGCTTGATTTTGATTAACTTGAGCTTGGAGAGGAGATATGTTTGTGGAAACCTCCTCCCCTGGTGGAAAATGATCCTCTGTTGTAACCATTTCTGCCACGACCACCTCTATATCTTGAATATCCTCTTCCTCTGTTACTTGTATTATATTGTCTAGTATTTGACTCATATTTGCTTATATTGAATGCCAGATGAAGAGATACAGCTGCATCAGTGACATAGCGTTGGATTCCGCTGTCAAAAGTAGTAAGTCTTAGGACAATGTCTTCAAAGAGTGGGTAAGGTTGAGTATCCATAGATCCCTCTATACTAGTTTTGATTGGTTCATAGTCTCTACCAAGACCATGTAAAGCAGCGGATATCTTTATATTTTGACTGACAGGACTGCCTATAAATGATAGATGGTCACACACACTCTTAATTATCTCTTAGATAGTCTGTAATAGATCTATCACCTTTAGACATATTTTGTAGCTTCCTTCGCAACTCAAATAGTCTAGCAGATGAAACCCTATTGAAATGTCTAGCTAAAGCCTGTTGGAGTAAACTTGAACAACAAGCAATGTTAAACCGAGTGATGGATTGGGATTAAGAAGAACCTAAACCGAGTTATGGTTTAATATAGAGATAAGGATTGAAAGTTTAGGAGTTATCTAAACTTTAGTATGTTTTCCTAGTTGTGTTTGGAATCCTAGAAAACTATATAAGCTGTCGATTTTTATAGTTTAGGTGTGTGAGTTCTTTGGTTCTTCTTTTGGCTTTTGAGATTGTAAGGTTTGATTTATTTTTCCTTTGAGAGTTTAATAAGAAAAGCTGTTCTTATTTTTGTGTGATTAAAGTCGAACTTTGGTCCTTCATTTGGTATCAGAGCAAAACTTTAAATCACCATGGGAGATACTAAGAAGGCAATAACAACAAACACTACGCCGAAGGAGGGCGGCTCATCGTCGATTAAGTGCCCACTCCTGAATGCAACGAACTACACGGTTTGGGCAATTAAGATGAAGATCTTACTCCGAGTAAATAAAGTATGGGAAGTCATCGATGAAGATGATGATGACACAGACAAAAACGTTTTGGCAATGGCGTTGATTGTACAATCTATTCCTGAGGCACTCGTGTTGCAGGTAGGAGAATTGGATACCGCGAAAGAGATCTGGGATGCAATTAGAGCTCGACACATGGGAGCTGAGAGAGTTAAGGAAGCTCGTCTACAGACTCTCATGGCTGAATTCGATCGATTGAAGATGAAAGAGACATAAACAATAGATTAATTCTCTGGTAGAATTTCAGCAATTGCATCAAAGTCTTCAGCACTTGGAGAGGATATAGAAGAAACAAAACTTGTGAAAAAGTTCCTTAAAAGTCTTCCTAGACGAAAATACATACACATAGTAGCTTCACTTGAACAAGTTTTGGATCTCAAAGAAACCTCTTTTGAAGACATCATTGGTCGGCTAAAGGTATATGAGGAGAGGATCAATGAAGATGAGGAAGATGCAGATGACCATGGCAAACTGATGTGGACCAACGACCAGGCCTCTTCACGTGAGTATCAACAGCCATCTCAAGACTTTAACGGAGCCAGAGGTAGAGGGAGAGGTGGTAGATTTGGTAGAGGCAGAGGTCGTGGCTGAGGCTACGAAAGAGATCCTTCCATGATCACGTGCTTCAGGTGTGATAAACTGGGACATTATGCATCACAGTGCCCGGATCGATCGCTAAAACTTCAGAAGGCTCAAGAAAACAAAGCAGAAGATACACAAAACGTTGATGAATTAATGATGCACGAGGAGGTGTATCTTAACGAAGAAAAGGTTAAGCCAAATTTGTTTGAAACTAATGAGCAGCTTGGGAATATTTGGTACGTAGATAATGGAGCCAGTAATCACATGACCGGAGATCGCACATGTTTCTTTAAACTAGACGAATCTGTGACAGGAAAGGTCAGATTTGGTGACGATTCTCGAGTAGACATAAAGGGAAAAGGCTCCATACGATTTATCTTTAAAGATGGAGTAAAGAAAATCCTAACAAATGTGTATTACATACCCGACCTTAAAAGCAATATTATTAGTCTAGGACAAGCAATAGAGGCTGGTTGTGAAGTAAGAATGAAGGAGAATCTGCTATACTTGTATGATCGAAGTGGGAGAATATTAGTTAAAACTACAAGAGGCAAAACCGGTTGTACAAAGTCCTGCTAGATGTCGAGAATGTAACATGTCTTCAAGTGAAAGAATCATCAAACGAATCTATGAAGTGGCACATAAGGCTCGGACACACTAACTTTGACAATTTAAAAGCCATGATCAGAAAGAAGATGGTCACGGGAATCTCCAGTCACGAGATAGAGCGAAACCCGTGTGTCTCTTGCTTGCTTGGCAAGCAAGCAAGACATCCATTCCCACAAACAAGCTTGTTTCGAGCATCTAAGAAGCTTGAGCTTCTTCATGGTGACCTCTGTGGTCCTATCTCTCCGCCAACAGCTGGACAAAACAAGTATGTTTTTGTTACAATAGATGACTATTCACGTTACATGTGGACAATACTACTAAAGGAGAAAAGTCAAGCCTTCGAAAAATTCAAACAGCTAAAGAAAGTCTTAGAAAAGGAAGCAGGATTGTCGATTAACACATTACGAACTGACAGGGGAGGAGAATTCACGTCTTTAGAGTTTGAAGGGTTCTATAAAGAAAATGGAATTACTAGACATTTAACAGCACCGTATTCTCCGCAACAAAACATGGTAGTTGAAAGGAGGAATCGAACCTTGTTATGAATGACAATGAGTCTACTTAAGCACATGAATATGCTTGGTTGGTTTTGAGGATAAGCGGTGAGACATGCCACATACCTCATTAACCGAATCGGAACCCAGACACTCATGGATCAAACCCCTTACGAAGCTTTCAAGGAGAGAAAGCCTGATCTCTTACACCTGCGTACCTTCGGATGCATGGCGTATGCAACAGTAATTGGACCATACAAGAAGAAGCTTGATGACAGATCGCAAGCCTTGGTGTACTTAGGCACAGAACCTGGAAGCAAGGCCTATAGACTATTTGATCCAAAAAGTCGAAAAATCGTAGTGAACAGAGATGTAGTGTTCATGGAGGAAAAAGGATGGAGCTGGAGTGATCAAATGAAGATGGGAGAGGCTGCTGTTGACGGTGAACTCAGAATTGATCTGAGTGGTTATGGAAACAGGGGACTAAACACACTGACGGAGAGCTCTGTTTCTGCAGGCTCTGTTCCCGCCGAAGGTCGTATCGCAGATGCTGGCGCCGATACATGTCTCCGACCAGTGAAGATGGAAGGCGGAGCAGACCATGCAGGTAATGAAACAGAAGACGAGAGAGATGAAACAGCTGCTGAAGAACCTGTAGATGCTTCCGATAGTGCGCAAAATATCAGAACCAGAGAAGATGAGTTTCCGCAGCTAAGGCGGTCATCTAGAACAAGAACAACACCTTAGTATTTGTCCGATTACATCTTGCTTGCAGAGATCGAAGGTGAGCATCTTCTAATGGCCATGAATGATGAACCTTGGTCGTATAAGGAGGCTAAGCAATTAAAGGTTTGGACTGACGCATGTCAAGAAGAAATCCGGTCTATAGAAAAAAATCGGACATGGACCTTAGTGGATCTTCCTGCTGGAGTAAAACCAATTGGGCTTAAATGGGTGTTTAAGATAAAAAGAAACCCCGATGGGAGCATCATTAAACATAAGGCGAGATTAGTAGCAAAGGGATATGTTCAGAGACTTGGTATAGACTTTGATGAGGTCTTTGCTCCAGTTGCAAGGATAGAAACAGTTTGTCTTATTCTGGCTCTTGCAGCATCTTACGGTTGGAAAGTGCATCATCTTGATGTTAAAACAGCCTTTCTCCATGGAGAACTAAAGGAAGATGTGTATGTTTATCAGCATGAAGGTTTTGAAGTTAAAGGAAGCGAGGGAAAGGTTTATAAGCTGCAGAAGGCTCTTTATGGACTTAGGCAAGCTCCTAGAGCTTGGAATGAAAAGTTAAACATGGTACTTAAGGATTTGAGGTTCTTTAAGTGTTCTAAGGAACCTTCATTGTATCAACGAAGGGAGAACGAACATCTACTTATTGTTGCAGTATATGTGGATGATCTGCTTGTGACAGGGTCAAACATTAGAATGATCACCGAGTTTAAGGAGGAAATGGCAGCTAAATTTGAAATGAGTGATCTCGGGATGTTAACTACTATTTGGGTATTGAGGTAATTCAGCATGAGTGTGGAATTACTCTGAAACAGGAGAGATATGCCATAAGAATTCTCGCAGAATTTGGAATGGATAGCTACAACTCATCGCAGGTGCCTATGGATATGAGTTTGAAGCTTTCCCGAGCACAAGCAGAGAAGACCATTGATGAAACAAGGTATAGAAGGAGCACTGGCTATTTGCGTTATCTCCTCCACACGCGTCCGGACCTTTCATTCAGTGTAGGAGTCTTGAGTTGATACATGCATGAACCTAAGGAGTCACATGGTGCAGCTTTGAAGCATGTGTTAAGATACTTGAGAGGTACGACTTCTTTTGGTCTTACTTTTAGGCGCGCAGACAAGGTGAGGTTGATAGGGTACAGTGACAGCTCACACAATGTGGATGTTGATGACGGAAAGAGCACATCAGGTCATATATTCTATCTTAATGAGAGTCCTGTTACTTGGTGTTCACAAAAACAAGAGAGTGTAGCTTTATCTTCTTGTGAGGCCAAGTTTATGGCAGCTACAGAAGCTGCAAAACAGGCAATATGGTTGCAAGATCTTCTGAGCGAGATAAGTGGTAAAGAATGCGAGATAGTGACAATAATGGTCGACAACAAGTCTGCGATTTCACTCACCAAGAACCCTATCTTCCATGGTAGAAGCAAGCACATTCATAGGAGGTATCACTTTATACGTGAATGTGTGGAGAATGGACAAGTAGAAGTTGAGCATGTTCCAGGGAGTGCACAAAAGGCGGATATCTTGACAAAAGCACTTGGTAGGAACAAGTTCAAAGAGATGAGGGAGCTCATTGGAGTTCAAGACTTGACAAAGGTGGAGTTCAAATTTAAGAGGGAGATTGTTGGAATAAACTTGAACAACAAGCAATGTTAAACCGAGTGATGAATTGGGATTAAGAAGAACCTTAACCGAGTTATGGTTTAATATAGAGATAAGGATTGAAAGTTTAGGAGTTATCTAAACTTTAGTATGTTTTCCTAGTTGTGTTTGGAATCCTAGAAAACTATATAAGCTGTCGATTTTTATAGTTTAGGTGTGTGAGTTCTTTGGTTCTTCTTTTGGCTTTTGAGATTGTACGGTTTGAGTTATTTTTCCTTTGAGAGTTTAATAAGAAAAGTTGTTCTTATTTTTGTGTGATTAAAGTCGAACTTTGGTCCTTCAAAGCCATCCAAACATCATGAGTAGTAGTTGCATCTATAACTACACTACGAATATATTTAGAAAAGGAACTAAGGAGTCAGTATTTTACTACCTGATCTGATTTGATCCATGCTTGGTAGTCTGGACTTGGATCCTGATATGTTCTTACATCTACTGTAGGGATATGCAGAGTAACTGGAAGAGGTTTAGATTCATCATTCACAAAACTAAGGAGGCCTTTCCCATGAATTGCTTTGGCCTATCACCTTGAATCTGAAGCTGAGGAGACAGAGGTTGAGCTTGCTGCTTTAATGTCGGAGAAGGTGGAGCTGAAGCTGGTTGAGCCCGAACTCTAATACCATGTTCCATTTTGGAAATAAATTTCACATAATTTCAAAATTATATATACCAACTTAGTTTATAAACTAAAGTTTTTTCCTTAAATCACCATACTAATTCTTTTGTCTTCCAACATGTCAATTCAATGCATTTAGATGTTCTATTAATTTTGGCCTTTGGCCATAGCCACATGCTCCGCTTGGTCTAATTTATTACACTTTTATTGTATATGCATATGACATATATACATGAATATATATATATATATATATATATTGATTATATTTACACTTTCGATCTTAATCGTAAATTTTAAATCTAAAATAAAACTATTAGGATCATAATTGCATGCATTACGCTTCGATCACTTATCTAATGAATTGATTTCATAATATATGTCACCCTTACGAAGAGAACTGATCTGTTGAATTAATTCATATACTCCAAAAATACTTTGACCGACCGAAATTCATAGACATATAGAAGATCTTGAAACATTAGGAACCATTATGCATATACTTTAAAATTAAATGTTAATATGAATGATCATATCCACTTTTGTTATATATAAAAATATTGAGTTTTCATATTACAGACTAATTTACTCCATATGTTATTTTGTAACCCCATAATAGAATTTAAAATAGAGTTTTTTTTTATCAACCAAACACTAAATCAGATAGTCATTCCGGTGTTGGTTGCCCAATTTGGAAGAGAGGAATCTACAAAGATAAAATCAGAAAGTAAACTTCGGGAACCTCGAGCGAGGTTGTCTGCTTGTGCATTCACTGAGCGTGGAATTTTTGATATTGTGAAACCGGGAAGATGATCACGGAGACGTTGAAAATCTTGGATATAGGTATAGAAAGCTAGTCAGTCGTCTGGATCCTGTAGAATCGTAATTAACTCCAGGCAGTCTGTCTCGAACATCTGGCAGTCCAAACCTCTTGATATCAACTCTGACATGGCCCACAGAAGCGCTTCCATTTCTGAATGTAAAGGTGAGAGACTCCGGCGGAGACATTTTGCGCCAACTAGAATCACCGAATTTGCCGAACCAAAACACACCCACCCTAATCCAGCGAAAGGTTCCGACTGCTTCCACGATCCATCTATACGACACCGCAAACCAATTGGGCGATCGCCCTCCATAGTATCTCCATCTACACCCAGTGAAGGAGTATGCTGAGCTTCCTCCTAGGCCTTCATTTCAGTCTCTGCGTTTTTCAAAATATTCTCAACTTCTATGTAGATACCCTGGAAAACCATTTGATTTCTTGCCTTCCAAATAAACCATAAAACCCAAGGGTAGAGAGCACTAGCTCGCTCCTGTTGCCTACGAGGAATTCACCAAAAAAGGTAATCCATATTGGATAGGAGAGACCCTGCTGGGAATGTCTCACGTTGGGTCGGATGTCTACTAAAATTCCAGATATGTCCAAGCGAACCACACTCGAAGAAAACATGATTGATGGTCTCCTCATCGAGACCACAACGTTTACACACAGTATCGCAAGGGACCCCCCTCCCAATCAATGCTGACGTCACAGCCAAACTCCCAGAAATAATCTGCCAGAGGAAATGTTGAATTTTTAGAGGACAATTTAACGTCCATGGAAATGCTTTCAAAGCCTCCAAACCCAGTCCCCACCCGTTGTTATTAATCCTTTGTATTGCCTCCAAATTCAGTAATTTATACCCTGACTTAACCGTATACTGGCCTGATTTTGTGAAATGCCAAACTAGACCATCTTGAGTTGTGGTCCGGCTTGGTTGTATACCGCGAATAAGCCCGACATCTTCTGGATCCATAAATTCATGTAGAATTGGCAAATGCCACTCCCGCGTGATAGGATCGATCAGATAACCGAGGATGCCAAACTCGGCCTCGGCCTCTCGCCGGTCTTGGTTCGACATCCTGTATCCATGGATCATGCCACACAGATGTATTAATCCCAGAGCCAATCCTTATCCTAACTCCTTTTTGTAACAAACCTCGTGAAGATAAAATACTCCTCCAACCGAAAGAGGGGGAATGTGGTTTTTTAGCATTTAGAGGATGCACCTTCCTGAAATACCGACTCCGTAATACCCGAGCAACCAGCAATCCTAGAAACTGGATTAGTCTCCATAATTGTTTGGCCAATAAGGCCGTATTAAAATCCTCCAGAGACTTGAAGCCTAAACCTCCTGCCTCTTTTGGAATGTATAATTTGTCTCATGCAACCCAATGGAGACCGCGGTTACATCCATTGGAACTCCACCAAAAATTTGCGATCGCAGTCGTTAATTGCGATAACAATCCTTGAGGGAGCTTAAAACATGACATGACATAGTTAGAGAGCGCAAGAGCAACTGACTTAATCAGAATCTCCTTGCCCTTTTGAAAGAAATTTGGAGGACCAACCATTAACTCTTTCACCCAGCCTCTTTAATAAAATTGAAAATCTGGCTTTTGGGCCCTCCTAAACTTTCCGGAATTCCCAAGTAATTACCCATACCCCCTTCCGTCGAAATACCCAATTTAACCTTCAACAAAGCTTTGGTCTGATCAGGGATATTCCGACCGAACAGAACTGATGATTTCTCAAAATTAATTACTTGCCCAGATGCCACCCCATACTCCTGTAGAACATCCAAAATAGCTTGGCATTGCGAATCCTCCGCTTTACAAAAAAAATAGACTGTCGTCAGCAAATAATAAGTGTGAGACCGCTGGGCTCTGATGTGGGTTCTGCACCCCAGTTAAAGCGCGATCCATCTCCTTCCGTTTAATATTCTCTATCAAAACTTTCGTGCACAAAATAAAAAGGTACGGTGATAAAGGATCACCCTGTCGTAAACCCCTTTGGGGGATAATGTTCCCCGTTGGTTGGCCATTAAAAAGCACTTTATAAGACACGGAGCGGACACACCACATTAACCAGGATATCCACATAGAGTCAAACCCTAATTTGTGCATAACCGCTTCCAAGAAAGATCATTCAACCCTGTCATAGGCCTTACTCATATCTGTCTTGATGGCCATGAACTCAAACCGACACCTTTGGTTTGTTCGTAAGCCATGAAACATTTTCTGGGCAATCAAAATGTTATCCGTAATTAATCTGCCCGACACAAAAGCCGACTGTGTCTCAGAGATGACGGACGATAAAAACTTTTTAAGTCTAAGGCACAAAACTTTGGAGATGATCTTGTAAGTCACATTACATAAGCTTATAGGCCTAAGTTCTGTCATTCACTTAGGTTGATCCGTCTTAGGGATGAGACAAATATTTGTCTCATTTAAACGAGGGTTAAACCGTTTCGTCCTGAAAAAATCCCTAACCAAAGTAACGAGATCCTCCCTTAGAACCCCCCCAATACCGCTGGAAAAACAGAGCAGTCATCCCGTCAGGCCCAGGGGCCTTTTCAGGATGCATAGCAAAAAGCGCAGCTCTCACCTCTATCTCCGTGACGTCCTTAACTAGGACCTGATTCATTCTATCTGTAATAACTGGTTGCACATTCTCCAAAACACGAGTAAAATCCCCAGGCACCGTAGGTTTAAATAACTCATTAAAATACTCAACCGCTATACTCTCCATCCGGTCAGGTGCCTCTTCCCAAGATCCATGTGAATCCAACAGTCCCGATATCCGGTTCCGCGCCCGGCGTTGCTTTGTCGAAGCGTGAAAAAATTTCGTATTTTTATCTCCCTCTTTTAACCATAAATTTCTACTTTTTTGTTTCCAGAAAATTTCTTCGTCCTTATAGGCATCTATCAATTTCCTTTTAATGTCTACGATGACTTCCTGGGAAACCGAGTCATCCTCTTGCGCTTCCTCCAGCTTAATCTTTAGGGCATCGATTTTTTCCTTACCCGGTGGGACGTTATTTTTCCGCCACCAGGAAATCGAGTTCCGACAATTCTGAATTTTTCCAATAAAAGATGGTNTAATTTTCCCAATAAAAGATGGTTCCCTGAAATTCCTGGTCCGTCTCCAACCTGCTTCGACAACCTCCGAAAAACCATCTTTCCCTATCCATCGTTTATCAAACCGGAAATTTTTGGATAACTTCACATTTTTTTAATTAAACTTTAACAATATAGGTCTATGATCGGACCCAATCCTCGCAAGATATTCAACTTTCGACTGCCCAAAGACGGTAAGCCAATCTTCGTTCCCAACCGCTCTATCTAACTTACACCGCACCTTTTGATTACTCCTCGTGCCTTTCCATGAAAATTGATCTCCCGCGCACGGGAACTCCGTCATTCCACAATGATTCAACATATTGTTGAAAGACACAAAAGATACCGCAGTACGCATTTTACCCCCTTTTTCTCGTGATTACCGGTTAATTCATTNTAACTTCACATTTTTTTAATTAAACTTTAACAATATAGGTCTATGATCGGACCCAATCCTCGCAAGATATTCAACTTTCGACTGCCCAAAGACGGTAAGCCAATCTTCGTTCCCAACCGCTCTATCTAACTTACACCGCACCTTTTGATTACTCCTCGTGCCTTTCCATGAAAATTGATCTCCCGCGCACGGGAACTCCGTCATTCCACAATGATTCAACATATTGTTGAAAGACACAAAAGATACCGCAGTACGCATTTTACCCCCTTTTTCTCGTGATTACCGGTTAATTCATTCAAATCTCCAATCATCAACCACAGCTTATTTCTAGTATCACTTATCTCCTTCAATTTTTCCCATACCAAAGACCGACTCGCCGCTACCGGTTC
>OVAN01003544.1:0-28693 GCA_900406275.1 Anastatica hierochuntica
GTTTTGTTGTACCGGTTGGTTAACCCTGGTTCCCTCGGAACGGGCGTTACATGTTCGTTGTAAAATACACGTAAAATATCATAGTTAAATACTCGTATTATAATCGTATAAAATACGAGTATTTTACAAGGATTCATTGTAAATTCTTCATAAACATATACTACGAATTAACAAGGTTTCGTTGTAAATTCGTCGTAATTGTTTACGAGAAATTAAGAAGGAGTCGTTGATAATTACTCGTAAATGTAACAAGAGGTTTACAATGAAATGTTTATTATTTATTTAAGAAGTTATTTTAAAATTTAAATTTGAAATTAAAATAAAAATTGAAATTGAAATTAATTTCAAAAAATATTAATAATAAATTCAAACTAAATATTTTACTAAATGAAAAATAGAAAATAAAAACTACAAAGTATTCTACTGATCGGGGTTACGGTCGTCGTGCTCGGCTCTTCTCATCTCCTCCAGCTTTGCCTCGGTCGGTTGTGGTGGATCCGACATATCGAGTTGTCATCGTCGAGCTTGCAACATTCATTGCCACGTCAGATTTTCTTCGGCGAACACGTCGAGAAGACCATCTAAAGATACCAGCTGAGTTCTCGTCTGATCTAGATCTGTCCGTAGTTGTGCGGACTCCGGATCCGCTCTCCGGGAATAAGACGATGTCGCCCTCGGGACATCATTCACTGATCTGATGTCCATTGTCCGATCCTTCTTTTTAGGGACCACCTATAAAAAGAAAGAGTTATACAATTCAAAATTAATTTGGAATAAATTATAAAATGAAAGCTTTATAATTAATAGAAAATTAAATATATACCTCCTCGAAAATTTTGTCCACCTTCTGAGTGGACATTTGGACGGGTAATCCATCTTCAGACTTATATGTCAGCTGTGTCTCTCGCTCGTCAATCTGAGCGACGACTTTCATACTCATCATCGTAGCCGCTAGAGACAATTTAGAGAGACCTTCTCTACAATCAGCGTAGATTGGCTGATTCGCAACATCTAACATTTCATACAACTTTTTTGCATCTATGTTAGGTTCTTCTACATTTTCAGCTTCCTCATTAGCTATTGTTGCAGTAATTTCTAAAAATGCATTGTAACCATATCGTAAACCCTATCATGATCTACCACATGCTCCTCATGATAATTTTCATTATGCAAATGAATTGGTTCCTCAACATTACTGCTACTGCTACTACTACTACTAGATTCATTTCCCCCCGTAACATTCTCCATGTTGAAACCAAATATAGTAATTCGGTGTGAATCATCTATTTAGTAAATGGTTCCATACATTTTCACTATGGGCAAATTTTGTATTCTTGCACTTGCGACAAGGACAGAACATCTTACCCGTTTCCTGTGTGATCGGTGTGAACCAGCCCGATACATGAATATCTCAAGATCGTTAAGGAATTCCTTCGTCACTCTTCCGTTAAAATCTTTGTGCATATACATCCAATTCCGCATTTTGTATATAGTACTGCCAAACCTTTTTTTTGGGTGTTTTTTGGATTTTTTTCTTTTCTTTTTGTGTCATTCTCTAGCTAATACAAGAATTTTAACTACTGATTTACTAGGAAAATTGTTTACAAGTATTTTACAAGGAAAAGTTCTACATGAAAAACTCGTTTCCACATAATTTTTAGTTACCTTTTAATTTTCGTCGTAAATTTGTTGTTAAAAAATCTCACGTAAATTCCATGTAAACTTTACAACTAATATACGACGAAACAATATTTCGTAGTTTAATCGTCGTAAATTTACAACGTTTTACGACAAAAAATTTCGACGTAATTTTACGACGAAACAAATTATCGTCATAACTGTTTTGTAAATTTAAGACTACTTATTTTTCTCGTAAATTTTCGTTGTTATGCCCTTGTTTTTTTTTGTAGTTATCTGAAAAGCCCCATAAAATCCAAACTAACATGAATCTGAAACATTAGTAATGACCCAAAATTTATATGTTATATGTTGAAGTTTATGTTTAAATAATTGAATCTTAATAGATATATTCAAGTAATTAATGAATACTTTTTAGGCAAAATATTAAAACCAGTCAAGAATATGAAAATATATGAATTTAATGATCCGACCCGAATCCATTTGAACTCGAGAGAATTCGAATGGAACCCAACTTGAAATTAAAAAAAAAACTTGAATAGAGTTTATATCAAAACTTGAAAATCCGAAAAATCGAATCCAATCTGAACGGATACTCAAATGCCTGGCTTTAGAAAATTTTCCCCCGGCTTTCAGCAAACAACATTTAGATATGAAAGCCATTTCCGCAGCCATCTTGTTTTCACTATTTCTCTTGGGACCCAACGGTACGGAAAGGCAAATTAAACCTTGTACTAGGAAACTTTATGTATAGTGACTTGACTTCTATCACGATTATTGTTTCCTTTTGGGGTGTGATATTCCAAATATATTTCGTAAAACAATTAATTTACTAACCACGATTATATTCCTCGTACGTTCTACCCATTTTATCTTTTCTTGATAACTACGTACTATACACCCTTCAACGAAAATTCGTTGTTAAGCTTATTCTAGGCGACAAAGACATGGCCCATGGGAATAATCTATATGTGCTTACGTTGAAGCAAGATGGTTTCTATTCTTTTGGTTGTAGGCGTATGATGTCGATGTATGCGATCATCTATCTATTAAATAGATAACAATTTTAGTTATTATTATTATTATTATTTTAAATATATTTTATAAGTTGTACACCAGTGTTGTTGCAAAGTCAACGGCTTCTCTAATCCAATACCAGATATTATAATACTTCATTTAATTAACACTAATCAGGTATTCTTATTCATGTACTTCAATAAACTTTCCCTTTCATCCACATTATCATCAATTATTATAACTTCAGATACATATACCACCATTAAATCCAACTAGACGGAGATTTAAAATTCATATAATTAAAATAATGGTCCAAGCCGAGTCTTCTTTGTGTCAACCGATTCATATGGATACATTCCCTATATATTATTTAAGAAGTAGTTTAAGTGAATTGTGTTTACTTGTCAACTCGTTAGACCCTTAATATTAAATTGTTATAATTCTATTGGTCAAACAATTTTCTATATTTTCTTCCTCCACAAATATTAAACTATTAACTTCACCTACATTTAAAAGTTTTTAAAATATTCATAATATTTTCTTCTATCAACACTTAAAAACGTAATATCCGAATGATAACGGAAATATTAACTCAATAACCAAGATATATTAATATTTCTCTTATCGACACCTAACAATATATTTTTTAATATTTTTCAAACTAAATAAGAAAAAATATTTTTCAATAAGTTTTATGAATTCTATAAATAAAAAAATTATTTATCATATGAATAATTACTTAAAATAACTAAAAATCAATTAATATTATATTATGAATAGACTTCTAAGAACTATGAGAATTGAAGACTTTCTAATTTTATCAGTGTCAACCAAAATTAAAGCAAAAGACGACAAAAAATAGTTGACGAAATTTACTATCATAAATCACAACTAGTTTATTATCTTACACTCGATAAATTTGACAATACAAAAAGTAATTTCTATAATCTAACCACAATATCAAAATTATCAAAAAAATGGTAAATAAATATATATTTCATAATATTTTAAACATATAAAATTTGTTACATCAGCTAAATATATATTTCATAATTTTTTTCCCGCACAATGTGCGGATAAACACCTAGTAATTATTAAATACTAACAAATGGTTCCTATAGCGATTGCTGATAAAAGAAAATTCATATTCTTTTTTTTACTGAAAATTGATATTCTTTTTTTTACTCAATAAATGAGAAAATTCTTATTCTACTATACTTTAGCACATTCTCATCGTTCTATCTACATATGATCTCTCAGTGGTTGAATATTGACATGAGGTTGAGACTCTTATGTACACACATGCGCATCTAAATCTACACGGATATATTGTTGATCTTATAGGTTAGTTATTTAAGTTATAATATTGGCTTTCGGCGAGTTTTCACTATCTATATGCATGTATAAAAATCATAAAGTAAAATAAATTAAATTATTAAAATTTTGATGTAAAGCTTTTTGAAATATTTTACACTTTGGTTGTTAGTTCATACTATACATTTTTTAGAATAATGCGTGGATCAAAAATGTAGAAATTTTTTTTCTCTCTTTCCTGCGACTTTTAGACGGTTAGGGTTCCCTCCCAACTTCGCCACCGCCGGTAAGCCTCATGCTTTCCGATGATAATCTCTTCTTTCTCTCTCCTCTTACTTTCTACTCTTATGTCTTCTAAGAGATGACAAAGAAGCAAAAATCAGAAACCTCCCTCCATGGACAAGGAAAACCCTCATACCCTGCAGATCCATCATCCTTGAAGGGTATCTAACGTAGCACTATGCCCCCACTCTTTTCGAAAGAGTTTTTCTTGCCCTCTGACTGGACGAGCTTTGAGAAATTTAGAATATGCTTTCTCCATATCACATATGAAGACTCCCCTCCCTGGTCAGAAGTTGTTAAGCAAGGATATAGAAGTAGCCTCACCAATTGGGGTTGTGATTTAAAAGGCTTAAGCTCTCACCTCCTCTACAAGAGTAGTGGTACCAAAATCTCAAAATCTCGCCTCCCTGGAGGATGTTATGGCTCTCGCCTGCCACTTCCTTGATTCTTCAATCTCAACTCAGTCACCGGTGAATTTGAAGAGTAATATGGTGGAGGAAAACAAAGCTAAGGAGCCGAAGAAGTGGAATTCTCTTTCTGCTCACCCCAGAAAGCCTAGACTGCGTAGGGACCCAAACAACTCATGTCTAGGGTGTTCCTTTCGATTTCATTCCAGAGAAAAACCTCATAGCTTCTAAAGAGGAATTAAAAGATCATAGCTCAATTTCACGACCAATGCCCATATATGGGTAGAATCATCAATGTGGTAAATGAAATTTGGGGTAAAGTTGGGTCGTGTCTCTTCATCCACACGATTGGCAAAGGAATTTTCCTGCTTAAAGTCCCTAGTCCTCATACGCGTTCTATCATTCTAAGCCACAACTTATGGAATATAGCAGGGCATCCAATGTTTGTAGCACCATGGACCCTTGATGTAACTCCGGAGAAGCCTCCCACAACAAAAGCTCATGTGCCTATGGAATTCAGAGGCATCTCGTACCTCCTTTTTTTGAGGACAACCTCAAGAGGATAACTACAAGAATTGGTAAACCAATGGTGCTTGCCCCGGAAACAACAAGGAAGGAAAAATTTGAGGTTGCGAAGATTATTGTAGAGGTATATTTGCCGAAAGACTTTCCAAAATCCCTGATCGTGGGCCTGGAAAATGGTTGTGAAATCAACATTGCAGTTTTTTACCCATGACTTCTCCCCAAATGCGGTAGTTGTACTGTCTATGAACATCTTTGAGCTCGGTGCCCCAAGTTTTGACCTCCTCTTGCAGCTAGATCCCCTAGTCGTCCCACATGGACCAAGAACTAGAAGGTCCCACTCACCACATATCTGGAAAAGGAAGGCAAGACCTATTGATCCCCCTCAGGTGCATAATTGTAGTGAGAAGTAAAGGAGATAAAAGTTAAGGTTTGGTAACAGTTAGGTCCTAAATGAAGATGACGATGTTGTAGGTGAAACAACCTTAACTGATGAAAAGGGTCAAGAATCTAAAGCTCCAAAAAATCTTCTTGGTGTGGTTTCGGACACAACTTTATACTTGGATCATATTTCAGTGCAACCTCCAGCACTTGTGCTCCCTTTTGTTGGTGGAAAAAGATAATTCATATGACTTCTTATTGGTAACATAGAAGAAGAGTACCCGGAGGGCCTCATACTCAGGTTATTCCCCTATCATCATGTTTTTTTGTATGGAACGTAAGAGGGCAAAACAATGATTCAAGACAAGATATGACAAAGGCCATTATTAGTAGTAAGAAGCCTCTTTTTGGTGCTTTTTTTGTAAACTCATATACATTCTGCAAACTCAAGAAGAATGCATAGAGCAGTGCCGTGTGGTTAGAAATATCTTGGAAACTTCAAATTCCATGTATCAGCTAGAATCATGGTTATGTGGGACCCTAAATTTGATATGTTTTTGTACAAGGAATATGCTCAATTGATAACATGTAGCTTGTTCTTTGTGGCTGAGAATTTGAATATAACAATCTCCTTTGTGTATGGGCAAATGAGGTTGATCAAAGAGTTATGCTATGGCAAGAATTGAAGGAGCTGCGAGAAAAACACACCATTGAATTATCTCCTTGGGTGGCTTTGGAGGATTTCAATCAAATCCTTAGAACCTCATAGCACTCACACCATCTCTCCTTAAAATTAGATACAACGGGTATTGATGATTTTAACCTAGCCCTTCAGGATGCTAAGGTATGTTTTACTCATGGTAGAACAACCAAAAAGCAAATCCTACCTCTAAGCGCATTGATCATGCTTTAGTAAATGATGATTAGATGAGAAATTTTCCAGATGCTTACTCAGAACTCTTGGAACCTCATCAATCAGACCATTCCCCTTTGTTATTTCATGTTCCTTCCCATGCTAGATGGTGCACAAGCCTTTCAAGTTCTTCAACCACATCCTAAACCATCATAACTATGTAGATTATGTAAAAATAGCTTGAGATTCAGTACAATCGCAAGGGTCCTCTCAATTTAAGCTTCAAAGATACCTTAAGATGCTAAAGTGAACTATTAAAGCTTTCCACAAGAGTCCTTACTTTGGAATCTCCATGATAGTTAAGGACCCCACCTCAGAGGCTGCTAGAACTGAGCACTCATCTTGAGCTTACTAGAATTCTTTGAGGAAGGCGAAAGAGAATTTTTTTTTTAAAAAAAAGTCAAGGGTAAAGTGATTGCACTTAGGTGACACAAACATTGTTTTCTTCCACAAAATAGCGACGTGAAGGCAATCTCAAAATCACATTTACTTTCGAAGAGAGGATGATGAAATAAAAATCTAAGATACTGAGGAGGTCAAGACATATTCTGCCGCGCTCTTCCCTCAGATGCTAGTTTTAACATCTATACCACACTCTCCTTGCTCTATTAGTGATCTTCAAGACTTGATCCCTTTCCGCTACTCTGACCAGCAAATGCATGACCTACATAAAGTAGTCAAAGATCAAAAAAATTCTTACCACAATCTTACCTATGCCAACAGATAACTTTCAATGGCCAGACATGTATCCTGTGGAATTTTTCAAAGGGACTTAGAACACTATAGGAAAGGATTTATTGGAAGCTATCCATGAATTCTTCAGGGATGAGAATCTGTTGAAAGATATAAACAACACAATCTTAACTCTCATCCCTAAAACACCAAAGGCATCTTACTTGAAGGATTTCAGACCAATCAACTGTTGCAATCAGGTGTACAAGATATATCCAAGCTGATTGCAAATAGACTGAAGCATGTGCTACTACAATGTATCTCTCCCACATAATCAGCTTTTTAGAAAGGAAGAAGGCTATGAGAAAATGTTATGTTGGCCTCAGAGTTGATAAAGAAGTATAGCTCGAATGGGGAGAGAGCAATTATGATTAAAGTAGATATCAGAAATGCCTTTGAATATGTCTGCTGGAATTTTCTTGACAAACTACTTGCTGCTCAAAGATTTCTACTAAGGTTTAGGCGCTAGATAAATCAGTGTGGTTACATCGGCTAGATATTCAGTATCAATAAATGGAGAATTGGCATGTTTCTTTCCTGGAAAGAAAGGCTTGAGACAGGGGGACCCTTTGTCCCCTTGTCTCTTTGTAATGGTAACCTTTAACACAACTACTCAACCAGGCAGCCTCCAAAGGACTCTTCTCTCTGGATCCCATGTGAAACTTCTCCTTGCATAACACATCTCTCTTTACAGATGATCTGCTAGTATTTAGTGATGGATCAGGTAACTCGATGCTTGGTATCTCAGTTGTCGTACAGAGATTCAGTTCATGCTCAGGGCTAGACATGAATAACTCAAAGTCTGAAATATTTTTCAGTGGATACTCTGATACAGAAGCTATAAATCTTATAGAGCTCTTGGGTTTAAAGCATGCTCCTTTCCAACCAGGTATTTGGGTTTGCCCCTTCACTCCAAGAAGTTGTCTTACTCATCTCTCTAGCCTTTCATCAAAAAAATCATTAAGAAGCTTCACAACTGGATAACTAGGTTCTTGTCTTTTGCTGGCAAAGTGAAATTGATAACATCTGTTATATACATCATGGTGAATTTTTGGAGTCAGGTATTTAAGCTACCGAAGTCCTTCTACTTGAAAGTTGACTCGATTTGTGGAACTTTCCTATATAAAATACCAAAACTTTATTCTTTGGTCCTAAAGTGGCACTGACAGATGTCTGTAAACCATAAGAACGAGGGATGGGTATACGGCTATTAGAAGAGTTTGAGGTTGTTTACTGATTGAAGCAAGTGTGGACTTCTTTTCAAACTCAGATTCTCTATTGGTTGCTTGGCTCAAGTCAAATGTATTTGACAAGAATTCTTTTTGGTTGATGAATAATACAAGCGTCCTATCCTGAAAAATAAGGAATATGTTAAGGGTAAGGCCAACAACTAAGAGGTTTCTTCTTTGCAAGGTTAATGATGGTGAAACTGCTTCATTCTGGTTTGATGACTGGACAAGCCTCGGTCCACTCATCGATCCCTATATATTCACAGGTCAGAAGAGCATCATGAAATGGGGAATGGTTTCTCCCAGGGGCAAGATCAGATCAATCTCATAATATGCAGATGCTCCTCTTCAACATCTCTCGTCAAATCCAACATCAGATAAGAATTCTTTCCACTGGCTTGCTGCTCTAGACACCTATAGCTAGACATTTTTCAAAAATTATATGGAATCAAATAAGAATAGCTTTCCCTACGTCGGCTTGGCCAAATAGTGTTTGGTTCAAGGAAAGTATTCCTAAATGTTCTCTCATGGTTTGAGTTACAACGGTAGGAAGAATGTCAACTAAAGACTTATTAGATGGGGTCTGGAGGTATCTCCGGTTTGTATACTTTTTGGAACTGGTTATGAATCATCTACTCATCGTTTCTTCCAATGCTCCTTCTCGGAGAGCATATGATGCGAATTTGCTGGGAAGATTATCCCAAATCCACCAACAGACCTTCATCATCTGCTAGCTACAACCGCAAATCCACCAGCATGGTTGTGCAAGAGGAGAATCATCATCCTCAAGCTTCTCTTGCATATATCTTCTTACACACTTTGGCGAGAAAGAAACAATCACATTTTTACTAGATCATCAACCTTCTTTCAAGATCTAAAAGCCTTGATTGATTGCATGATGATACACATATTACTCAGTTTTCTTTTAAATCTTCAAATTCTCTTCTTGAATTATATTTTGGATGTATGTTGGATCTTATTGGCAGTGTACTAAGCTTGTAGAAAGTTTCAGTTTCGTAGGTGATGGAGTAATTATATTGTATTATTTTATATAAATCTTAACATGTGAAAAAGAAACTATAAGAGCTTCTAAGCAAGCAGTACAAGAGCAAACATCAAAGTATTGATGTCCATTTTCATCCATAAAAGGATAGACCACCATTCCATTTTGACCAAAAGAAATTGGTTTAGGCACTTGTTGTCTGGTTGAACTGTAGAAATCTAGTTCGTCAATTTGTATAGCAAATTGAGTGAATAATTTCTTCTAGAATGACGATGATCGAGGTTTTTCAAATTTGATCTCGGTTGTTCCATCGTTTCGAGAATGAAAGCTAACTTCTGACGATTGAATAGGCGACTGTGTAGCCTAGTGGAGCTTTTCATAGCTTGTCACCCATGACTCTGGTAGTCGACTCAGTACTTCCTCTCAAGATATCTGTCGGGGAATCTACATAGAGTTTGGTGCTTGGGACGCTGATGTGACTTCGAGATATAGAGTTTCATCAGATGAGTGTTATACAAGATCAAGATCATGATCTTGAATATGGTAGACGATCTGGTGATGAAGAGTAGCCACCACACTTTTTCTTGCATAGGTGCTCCGACTAGTTGAAGCTGAACTTTGAGCGTCTTCAGGAGATTCGAGTCTTGTAACGAAACATTAAAGTTTAGGAACAATGTTATGAATATCTTTCCTGCATTCAATGTCATTTGAACCGTTCTAATGCAAGCCTGTTGGTATGACTTTAATCGAGACTCGATTAAAGCTATTCGAGCTATAATTGGTAGATCTTTTCTTGCATGTAAGGTTAGAGGAATTCGTACGACACCAAAGTGGAGGTGAGTGTAACCTTCCTGCTGCCATAGTCTAGGTAGGTTCTCTGGGATGGTTAGTGATATAAATTGTTCTTCTTCAGTGGCTGGAACTTGGCAGGACGAGAACTTATTGGACTGGACATATTCCATAACCTTCCGATTTGAGGATGGTCTTATAAGTTCGCTAACACCTTTGACCGAAAAGGTGCTAGGTTTTTTTGCAAAGTATTCATATGAATTTACCATAGGAAGGGTAGTTTCGGGTAATTGATCATCCGAAACATACTCGTTTTCGTAAAGAAAATTAATATTAGATGAAGATGAATGGCTTTTGTTTTTTGGAAGAGTGGAAATTGAGAATTGAGAATCGATATATGGGAGATGCTGAGTAGACATATTGAGCGAGTTGTTTTCCAGAACACTTAAAACAATCATTCATAAACAAAGATTTTATCAACTATAGCGTAAGACAAAGGCTCTGATACCATAACGGTTGACGGAATACATAAGCGTCTACCGTATTGACAAAAGTCGTGTTGATAGACGAGGGTGATATATTCCAGGTAAAGGGAGCGATATAGGCACTACTCTGGCCGTCGATTTGCTCAACCACTGTTAGGACATATATCTCCCCATGAAAGTCGTGTTGATAGAGTCGTGTTGACAAAGGCACTTATGTTTATCTAAAATAACTGGCAGGATCGCGACTTACAAATAGAAGATAGAAATAACAATGTATGAAGATGAGATACGATCTGGAAAACTAAAGAGCTTTAGAAAGACATTTTAGAGAGAGAAACTTAGAGAGAGGTTTTAATGAAAATCTGAGATGTATTTCACAATGAGGGTACATACATATTTATAGGCGAAGATAAGTGCGTGCTGACCTAAGCGCTTACCTCAACGATTACATTATCGCTTACATCATGCTTACCTATGTTTATAGCGATTACATTACAACACTTGATTGATAGATCTGGTCTGGCACATTTTTGGACAATTGCTTCGATCTATCCATGAATTCCATCTAGAACTCCTTTTGTTTGCAGAGTTTGTCGAGTGTTCGGAAGACGTATTGCTGAATTTGACCAACAAAGATTTCTTCGATTGTTTCTCCTTGGTCTATGATATATAGCTTAGTCTGTTGACTAAGATAGTCATCTATTGAGGAGAGATATACTTGCTTCAGGCTTAGATTGTTGAGGTCGTTGAGAACATAATATCTTGGCGTTTGCCGTTCAAAATATTTTGCAAGGTCTTTCTTTCTTAATGAACAACATTTTGCTGAGAACAATTCCTTTTGTAGTTGTTCCTTTTGATGCGTAGGCATACCAATGAATTCTCTATGAATTTCTCCAAGAAGCAATGATATTGTTGTTTGATAAACTTATTGTTGTATGTATTCACAGACTGAATTCCACCATTCTTTAAGTGCACCAGATAATCTTGCAGTAAATTATTGAATTACCATATGCAAAATAGATGTAATAGCTTCTGAATTCATCTATACATGGAATTCGTCAAGACGATTACTCTATTTGTTGGATGAAATGTCATCGAGCGTAAAGACTACAACTCAACGGTTCATTCAACATCCATATATATATATATATATATTATATCTGTATCTAAATAATGTTAACTTGTTCCTCTAATCTTTAACAAAAAAACTTGTTCCTCTAATCATGTTAAGTGCCGTAGGTCTTGTCTCTTCTGAAAAGTATATAGATTATAATTATATCGTCTTTCCACTTCGTGTTTAGTATAATAATAATAAAATATAATTAATTAAACAGTATACATCCAAAAAGTTTAGCGCCAGAACTGAACTTATATAATAATCATTGCATAAATTAAGTAACAGCCTCTGATCGAATTATACAAACAGATAAAGGTATCTTTAATTTTAAGTAAACTAGGAATAAAAGAGGCGACTTTAATTTTCGAGAAAGGATTATTGCTTTCGTATTCAACGAAAGATACATATGTGATTGGTTAGCATAGTTAGAGTAAAAAAAAACTTCTACATCCACGTACTTTTTTTTTGTTACTCAATCAACAACGATTCTGAAAATTATATATTTAATAAAAATTACACTCGAAATAGAGAAAAATGACTGATTTTATATATTTATTTAAAAAATATCGTTTTTAAAAGTAAGATCGGAAACACATGTTTATTTTGTTTAACATCAGAACCGCCTCTGATAGTCAAATAAAAATAAGTGAAATAACATTTGTTTAAAAATTAAAAGAATTAAAAAATAGCGTTAAATTTCACCTAAAAACAAAATAGAAAACAACATAACTTCGTTTATGTTTTTTTTTATTCCACTTTTTTACTTTTATTACTCTTTCTTTTTACCAGTCACACCTGTATTCAATCTACACCGCATACAAACAAATTAAGCTGATCAAAGTTCAAATATCCAAGTGTGGTGTAACAAGTAGAGTGAACTTTTAGGTTTTTGGTTTGTCCAAAAAAAATGAAGGGGATTTGTTTACAAAATATCTACTATTTATGAAGAAACTAAAAAATGAGGGTAAAAGAGAGGACATTTTTTTGGTGTTAAAAACTAAATAGTTTTTTTTTTTATATTTAATGAGCCAATTTTCCTTTTCGTACAAAATTCATAGTCTAATTTCTCCTACAAATTCATGGTTGTTAGTCTTCACCCGGGTGAAAAAAAAGTCTTTACCATATCAAAACTTAGATGTGGACATAATTAGAAATAGCAATTATTTATAATCTAGCAGTGGTGTCTTTTTAATAAACCAAGAGGTCAATATTACAAATCAAAGAGTCGAATGATAATGTGAGACCCCGATTTATAGAGTCATATGTGTGAGAAAAACTTAAAAGGATTGATTTGACTACCTATGTCACCAAAGTGCACTTATCTTTTCGGTCACTAGTCCTGATAGAACTCCACAGTTAAGCGTGCTTTTGCTGAAGTGCTACTAGGATTGGTGACCTTCTGGGAAGTGATTTTCGGAATCGTGCGAGTGAGGACAAAAGCACGGGGAAAGATCGCGTGGTGATTGCATGGACAATAAATCATGACTTTAAAGCGCTCCCGACCGTCGGACAGGGTGGGCCCGCGGGCCGGGGGAGAGGCGCCGGGGCACATGGTAGGGGCGATCGAGGGGGGGCGTTACATTTGGTATCAGAGCTGAACCCGGATGAGTGTGGAGTCAGGGACTGTCACACCATCGGGGGTAACGATCCAGGTGCGCAATGAGGGTGTTGCGCTCTGTAAGTGGGGGTGATTGTGAGACCCTGATTTATCGAGTCATATGTGTGAGGAGAGCTTAAAAGGATTGATTTGGCTACCTATGTCACCAAAGTGCACTTATCTTTTCGGTCACTAGTCCTGATAGAACTCCACAGTTAAGCGTGCTTGTGCTGGAGCGCTACAAGGATGGGTGACCTTCCGGGAAGTGATATCCGGAATCGTGCGAGTGAGGACAAAAGCGCGAAAAAAGATGGCGTGGTGATTGCAGGGACAATAAATCATGACTTTAAAGCCTCCTCTTCGGATTAGCGCTCCCGACCGTCGGACAGGGTGGGCCTTCGAGCCCGAGAAGAGGCGGGCACACGGTAGAGGCGGTCGGGAGGGGGGCGTTACAGATAAATTCACAAATATTTTGTTGAAGCATTTTGAATATACTTATGAATATTG
This sequence comes from Anastatica hierochuntica, assembly GCA_900406275.1. Lineage (NCBI taxonomy): Eukaryota > Viridiplantae > Streptophyta > Magnoliopsida > Brassicales > Brassicaceae > Anastatica > Anastatica hierochuntica. The sequence goes on from OVAN01003544.1 coordinate 13,934, forward strand.
AAATAATTTTTTCTGTGTATATATAAAATCAAGTTTAATGGTGAGTTAAAATCTTAGTATACCATTTATAATTAGTATGGAATTTTGAAGCTTAAAAAGATTTGTAATTTAATCATTAATCATATATATAAATTGAGGATACAATTTTTCAGAACGACGAATATCATTATCTAATAGAGTTGACATGTGCATAACCAAAAAACACCCTGTCTTATATTTAGTCTTATGGCTTTTATCCTCCATTTTTGGTTGATATGTTCTCCATTAATTTTGTGTCTATGTCGCTGTTATGCATACGACAATCTGTTATCTTAAGGTGACTTAAATCTCATACATATTAGTAAGTTGTCGAATTTATTTAGCTCAGATGTAGCCAAAGTATAGGCGGTTTAGGAAGTCAAGTTTTTTGAATTTATAAATGCAAGTGATAGGGTTTTGTAATTATTATTCACATGATCAATAAAAAATCCTAAAAGGTGTTTTCCTAAAAATTATTTTTCTCGGCGATTTAGTTTCTCTCTTAACTCGTGATTATTAACAATACTATCACCAATGATATCACCTTTTTAGTATCGCATATCAATCCATTTATGGGTTTGCGTTGTTTCTCAGGTTGATCGAGGAATGATGCAACGAGTCGATGTATCTATGTGACGGATGGCATGATCAATATGTGTATCTCCAAACCGGGTAAGTCAATGGTGAACTTTCTTTACATTTTTCCTTTCTTATTATTGATGTTCTCTAGTAACAAAGATATTTTCTGCGATTATTTGCTATCCAAAAGAGTGAATATTTCTGTAAAATTTTAGTATTTTGTATTGTGGGATTAAGTTCTTTAGGCAAGAATTTGTGTAGAAGACGAATGAAGTCATGATCTTTCAAACTTCAACTTCGACTCTATTATTGTTGGTCGAAAGTGACTCCATAATGTAGTTTAGTTGACGATAATAAAACGGTTAGGAAAAAGAGCTCTTAATCTTTGATCCTTTATTTTTTTGGTTTTGGAGGGATAGAAAATATAAAGAAGAGTAAAATCAAGTCATGATATCACCAAATAAAGCTTTATTTTTAGGTTCACATGTAATAACATCAAATCTCTAATTTATTTCCATGTTTGTTGCCATTATGTTCTTTGTTGGTTTGAACCATGTTTAGGCGAAAGTTTAATGCCAAAGTGGTTTATCAAGTGCGGCTTACTTGGTTGTTGTGTCGTGCTAAGTGTTTTGGAGGCCTAAAGTAATAAAAAATAACTTATTTAATAAAATATTATAAAAATATTTAATACATAAATTTTACATTATAAAATGTGATATTAAAACTAGAAATGTTTTATTCCGGAGCTTTGTAGTGATTAAAAGAAAATAGAATATACATAATATTGTTGTAGTCAACAAATGAAATATACATAATATTTTATGAAAGTTTTAAATTAAAAATATCATAAATGTAAAAAACGAGAAAAATGCAATAAAATAATAAACAGTGAACGATCAAAGTTAAAAGAAAAATATAAGATGATTAAGAACATTGAATATGAATTAGTATATAAGAATGAGTTGTATTTACTAATTTTCAAAATATTAGTTTTTAAAGTGGAGTCTAACAAAAAAAAGTGGAGTCTTTTCCTTTTTGATATCAAAACCCTTTTCATTAAGAAAGCGGTAAAGGTATCTCTTCTCCTCTAGGGAGAAACCAAAGAGACTCACCAATCTTACAAAGACGAAAAATATAGGCCGTGCTCTTGACTTACAAGTAAGACAATAAACACAGCAAAATTAACAATATCATCAAAAAACAAATCTAATAAAAGATAGTTGTCTGGTCCATCGATGGTGCAGAAAGATAGTCCTTGGCTTGTTGTCAAATGATACGAACATCAATACCACGTTAGAAAGTCTATTTTCTTTGCAGTTTTAAAACTCCATACTTGCGCCGGAAGTGTTGAAACACTAAATATCTAAAAATGATGGTCACTAGCAAGACGAGAGGGATCTCTCACAGTCCAATATCCCAGAGGATCATATACATTGGATGCACCAGAATATTCGGTACCTCAGAGACATTCCATATCCAATAAGCTCCATTCTCCACAAAAGAGGGATAAGGTGGGGATACACTCGCCCAAAAAGAAGGAAATTTTCTCTCCATATCGGAGGAAGATAAGATAGCAATAAAGCATGAAACTCTTAGGTTAAAAGCACAAGATCTTTGTTGAGACGGACTAATACCGCTAGAGGCTGAGAGTGGAGCCACCAACAAGAAAATACATGCCTCCCACAAATTGAGAATTTGGGATTTGAGAACGACGATTTTCGTTGAACATACAACAATTACTTTCTAGAAAAAAACTTTGAATTTTAGTAGAACTGTATAAAAATTGTCGAAATTCTCTTGGAAAACATCAAAGTGTTTGTTGCCAGAATTTGTCAATGGGAAGATGGGAGGACAAAGGTCGATTGCGGGGACAATAAACTTGCAGATCTAGTTTGAAATCCTAGAACCGTTTAGGGTCCAATAGATGTTGTTTTCCACAACTAGAAGGGATGAAAGCAAAAGTCTCTCCAACGAGGAGGAAGTTTTTTTTTCTACTATCATGATAGTCCAATGATGAAAAGCCGACTTTTGACAATTATTTTCCAATAGAGAATTCGAAATGCAGCAGAACCGTACTGGATTCGTCGGAGTTCACTAGAAAAAGTATCAATTCACTTGTCATTTGCTTCTACGAATTGAAGAAGTGTGGGAAAGTAGCGGCCAGTTATGAAATCTCATTCATAAAATGTAAATGAAAGATTTTCCATAATTAAGTAAGATCTTCCATATTGGAGGAATTAGAATCTAAATTAAATAAAATCCTTATATTTGAATAAGGCTTCTCTATAATGTAGGAATTGTAGTCTACATCATCGGGCCCAAATGACATATTTTTCAACCTTGGGTCAATATTATTTTTTAACGCTGAAGTAGAATAGTCCATGCCTAATCGCGGTAGCAGATGGTGGAGACAAGCATCAATCTGTCTCAGTCGTGGGAGATTAAGGTGGTAGATGACCAGATCTAAACAAATAAAGACAAGATATGAGCTATTGAGAGCTTTTAATCTCCAAAGTAGAAGGAAGATTGTTGGCGAGGCTTGCGCCGGTGTCAGACATTTGGATATGAGGTCAAAGAGCAACAACAAAGATGAGGCACCGCCATTGAGTCCGCGAGTGAGAGGATGCTCCGTCAAGCCTCTCACCGAGGGAGGATTTGTAAGTACAATCCTTGAAGACTCAGTCAAATTTACACTGTGAACTTGTGAAAAGGTCTTTCTTAGAGGGAGAAGATCGTCGACACCATGAGAGATACGCATGAGCTCTTATCCGGCTGAAGCCCCACAGTTGCTCGGTCCATCTCCATCTCGATAAGAACCTTAACTGAGAGGCTTAGATCTTGTTTTAAACTGACTTCAACCAAAGAAAGTTGTAGTGGGAGCTGCAACGGAGGAGTTTTGAAGTTCGCACCAGATAGGGATATCTGCAACAACAACTCGGAGCGGAAAAAGGAGGAGCCAAACTCGTCACGTCAGGGTTAACAGTGAGGCGGAAATGGAGACGGGACAACCTATGGAATCGCCGGCGTCGGGAAGTAGATTTGATACGACTGTCTAGGGCGAACTTCTTGTGCGGCTAGAGCGAACTCCTGTTTGACGAAATTAAATTCTAAAACGTAGGATATGAATAGTAAAATAATATCCTAATTCTCTTTCTCTTTAGTCAGATACTATACCTTTTAGAGTGGTGTCTAAAATTTTGCAGTCTTATAAGGTCTTAGGCCAATGCATCAAATCTCCTCATACAAGTACGAGTCTGCTTGGTTGCTTTAATTATTAAAAATAGTTGTGTTACTAAACTATCAAGTGATGATGGGATGCATTCAAACAACCATAAAAACTTACTTGTTACTTATAATGCAAGTGGCGACATAAGTGGATACGAAGTAAAGGTCTTGAAGAAAAGGTCATAGAGTTCAAATGAGGATGTCATTAGACTGTAGCAAGGGTGACTGAACTATGCAAATTAGTTTCCTACTTTTAGTGTAATATAATATACATTATATAATATAAATTATACAATCGCGATGTGAAGTATTTGTTTGTTATCATTAAGAGAATTATACGTTTTTCAACTTTTCTTTATTGAAATATTATCTCTATATATATACACAAATATCTTTTTTCACAGGCTTAATGCAACTCATGTTTGACTTATTCTTAAGATTATGACCCTGTTGTATTGCAGATTATCGTCCAGTTGCGCTATGCATTGTCTTCTAAAAGATAATTGCAGAGCTTTTGACGACTCGTATGCATGTATTTTTATTGTCGGTGTGTCCAAAAATCAATTCAGGTTTGTCACGGGGAGAGTCATTTCTGACATTTTTCTCATCACACATGAAGTCCTTCATTATTTGAGGACTTCTTAAGCTACTACGCAGAAATTTATGTCTGTTAAAACGAACATGAGTAAGACGTATATACAGATTAAATTGGATTTTGTAAGAGTTGTCTTCGAATGACTTGGCTTCCATCAACAATGGATAACATGAATTATGCGGTGCATTACGGTTTCATATACTTTTCTAGTTAATGGTGCTCCACAAGGCTAAGTTTTAACGTCCCGAGGATTATGTCAAGAAGATCCTTTGTCACCATGCCTCCTTTTTCTATGCTCTGAGGTTTTCTCAGGTTTATGTTGTTGTGCTCAGGATTCCGGAAGGCTGATTGGAAAAAGGTTTCTCGTCATAGTCCACCAGTCAATCATCTACTCTTCGTGGATGATACAATATCTTTCTGTTGTTCGAATGCGCATTCTTGCCGAACTCTTTGTCAAATCATCAAATCATATGAGGGAGCTTCTGGTCAACAAATTAATATCTCTAAGTCGTCCATTAATTTCTCTGTGAAGACTCCTCAGACCGGAAAGCTTGTGGATAAGCAGATCTTCAGAATCCACCAGGATGACGATCATGGTTGGTATCTTGGATTAACCGAGCATTTTTGGTGAAAAATGTCAGTTTCACTTTTATAGTGAATATGATCTGAAAACGTGCACTGAGTTAGTCAAACCACTTATTGTCCTCGATAGGCAAATAAGTTTGTTAGAGTATGTACTATCTAACATTCTCACCTATGCCATGTCCTATTTTAAATTATCGACTTCATTGATCAAACAAATACAATCGAATTTAACGGGTTTCTTGTGGGATGACAGAAACAAGTTGAGTCTTTTGGTCATAAACAAAAAAACAAAAATTTCTGGTGGTCTAGGTTTTAAGTATGTTGAAGCTTTTAATCATTCCTTGCTTGCAAAGTTTAGCTGGCGGCTACTTGACGCGCCCGATGTCTTTGTCTATATGGTGTTTCTTGGAAGTATTGCCATGGCTCTTCCTTCTTGAGTTATGGTTCATATAGAAATTCCTCTTAAGGTTGGCAAGGAATACTTATTGGGCGCTCGGTTCTTCAGCACGACCTTGGATGGCTTATAGGAGATGGTACTAAAGTTAAAATGTGGCTCGATGCTTGGCTTCTACCACTCAACCATCACCACAAGTAGGTCCTCCATCTCTCGCGACTTAGTCTCTACATGTATCGGCTCTGAATCTATTCGAATCAAGACAAGGAAACTGGCCACTCATCACTCGGCTAATCCCAACTCATGAGCAGAGTATTAGACTCATTCCATTGAGTTCTATTTTTTGTGAAGATAAACTTGTTTGCGTTCCGTCGAAGAATGGTTTATACTACACCGAGACTGGTTATAATCTTCTCATGCATCTTGATGATGAAGAACTAGTGGAGCAGCTGTTTGAGTGACAGAAGTGTGTGTGGAAGCTTCCGACCCTTCCAAAGATTCAGAGTTTCTTATGGGAATCCTTATCAGGTGCTTTAGCCGTGGGATCTCCGTTACAGGCTCGAGGAATGAGCGGAGACTTCCGTTGTAAGCGAAGTGGGGAGTTAGAGACAAAAGAACATGTTTTGTTTTGTTATAACTTTGCGCAACGGGTCTAGAAACTAGTTCCCATTGACATTACGAACTTTGGTCATGTTCGACGCTTCGATCATTTCTCACTGCAGCTCATATGTTTCAAAATCCCCACCAAATGGGTTGACGGATGTAGCTGTGTATACTTTGCTACTTTGGAATTTGTGAAAAGATCAAAACGATCTTCTCTTCACGGGCCCATTGTGTTCACCAATGGAGCTAATACATAAGTCGATAGTTGCAGCTCAGCAATGGCAAGATGCTCAACTGTCAATACATAAGCCACCACAACCACTTCATGTCTCAAAATCTCCTTCGGTTCATGGTACTAGGTGTTATGTTGATGTGGCCTGGAACTCTATCACGTTTTCTTGTGGTACATGTTAGAATTTCCGGTCTAATGCGAAGCATTATTCGAGAGTTTTCCGCCTCCAAACCAAATGTTTTTTTCACATTAATGGCTTATTTGGGCGATTTTAATGTCTTTGTGTAAGGATAGATCAAAAGGGTTCCAAGAACTCTGTATCTTCTTAGATTCTCAAGTCCTTATCAGTCTTCTAAAAAATGACCACAATCAAAATGACATCTATGCTCTGATCAACGTAGGATTGCTCTGGATTTCACTATTATTAGTTTCATTTTATTCTTCACACTTTAAATAATTTGGCTGATGCTCTCTCCAAAGAAGCTTTGTTGTCCTTTAATACTTTGTCTCCTAAAGTTTACATTCTATCTTTCTTACCAAAAAAAAAAGAATATTGTACATTATTTACGTTTAAACTAGCTAACCGGTCCGCACTCTGTGCGGACATGAAAATATTCAAGGATGAAGGTCAAAGAGTCAACAAGATAAAGATTAGTATATATTTTCCCTAACTATTGAAAAGTTTGACATTCTTCCGCTGTTCATTTAGTTTATGTTGTTGACGAATTTCAAAATGTTAGTTAAACTAATATTTGTTAGTTATATTTTAATATTAGAGATATCACAACCTATCATGAAAATGTTTTTGAAAATCAAGTTTACAGAACAAAAAATATTATTATACATTAGAGTCTAAATATCACAAGTTTACCGAACATAAAAAGTATTATTGAACATTGTATATTGAGTATATTTTAAATTCAGTCTTCTATCTAATGTTATTGAACTGCGTAATTCATAGTAATACAATAAAATGTTCTGTTATTGGATTATATACTTCAATGATGTAATCTGAAACACATTAAAAATAACCTTTTATTCAATATTAACATGATTTTAGGGCATTTTAATTATGATGTATTTTAACGTGTTGTTTTGTTTAAAACATGACTAAACAAATACAAAATTTTTATCTGGATTTTCTTTATTTCTTAAGGAAAAGGTAAAAAAACAAATTTAAAAGTCAATCATCTGTGATTAATCAGTTTATTGATGTGTATCTTAAAGCAAAACTATGGCAAAGTTGAATCTGAATCTTATTCTTCTTCTGTTTTCAACTTCCGGATGTTTTTTCAATTCTCAGATAATGTCGTGATTTTCTCCAAATTCCGCGACGCCTTCTTCCCTGTCGCATAATTGTAAAGCTCTAACGCTCGTCATCACTTCACATACAGTTGATAGATTTTTTTACATCACTTCATGGCAACACGAACCTTTCACCCTCGCCATGTCTTCTCCCCTTCCAAACCCAACTCTCTTCTATCTTTTTTTTTTACCACCAATAGGTCGAAAGAAAATTGAGAGTTGACGTATCTAGAAATGACCAAAACCAAACTGTAATCGTATTTAGGACCGTAACTGTTATGCTGACATGTAAAAACATGTTTAATGATATTGAGATATATAAATAATATAATAAAAAATAAAAACTAAAAAAATAAGACAAAACTATAAAACCATAGCTAATTTTTATTTAAATTTAATTCAAAAAATATAAATGGTTATATTTTTCTAATATTGTTTTTTATAGATATTGAGAAAATTTACTCCTATTTTGGCTATATTTTTAAAAAAAATTACATGCATTATTTTCTTCATTGTATGATTACACACTCAACCATCACATTCATGAAATGTTCAAATATAAAAAAAAATATTTTAATGACCCTTCACCAATGTAAAAATGCTAGAAATAAAGAAAAATCAGTAGTTGCTAACCTTTATTATATTGGACATTTTTATATAAATTGCTTGCTATTTAAATGAGAACCAAAATGTTTTACAAAGTCTTTATGGTAGTGGCCAAATGCCTCCAAATTAAAACACAATGAAGCACATAACAATGCCTCCAAATTAAAACACAATGTTTTACAAAGTCTTTATGGGCTTCTGCCCAACTTTGTCATCACTCTTTTCCTCGTTTGTAGAGATAGTCAAACATTTCTTTTAGCTTTTAGCGATAGTGAATTTGAAGCTTTTGAGTTGATTCAAAATTTCCAATCCTTGGATAATCACGCTCTGGCTGTAATTACAGCAAGAGGGAGCTAACAGTTTGATTAATCTTCTTAAAGCTTAAAATACGGTTTTGGAATTGAAGATCGATGTCTTTGATGATTGAACCCGAAGTTATGAATACGGAGCTAACAGTTTGATTCCTCTATGACCATATATAATGGACATATTTTATTCTTGTTTTTATTTTTGCTGGACTTTGTCGCTATCAAAACAAAATAGAAAACAAAGACCACATACCATGAAGCTAATTGCCAAGTGTTTTAGCTTCTTGCTCTTACTAAGATAGTGATAAATTTTAAGCTAATTAGGTTTTTTTTCTTCTCATTCTCACCAAAGCATGTTAACCTCTAAGAACACATATCCATGTATGATAATTGTATTGATCGAGAACAAAATATATGGTTCTTTAAAACACAAATTTATAACAAATTTAGTAAGGCGTAAAAGTTTGAAAAAGCAAAATGAGGAGACATTATTAATAACACAAGGGATATTGTTGGTTCGCAACAACACTATTAATAAAACAAAATGAGCAGACATATCAATGAAAAAAACACTCTAGGAAACTGAGTTATTTAAAGTAATCAAACTTCAATTTGCAATTTAGTATTGAATTTTGCTTAATTGTCCTTATGGATATACTCCTCCATCTGACAATCTGGAAGAGAATAAACTCCACTTTAAAATCTACAATATTGTCCCAAAATTTCTTGTATATTAATGTAACAAACTAACATAGGAAAAATATATGGAAAATGTTTAGTTTACCCACAATGATACTAATAAAATACAAATACTCATCAGTCACAAACAAAGACATCAGCAAATACATGGGAACATGATATGGTTATGCAAAGCTGAGTGTCCAAGGGAGAAATATATAGGAGCATAATGAAACCAAAAGCTTAACCATCAAGAAGAGAATTGGAAAATATTTAAATTCAACTACAGAAATGAATCCTTATTTTATTCCATTGACTAATTTGTTGACCAACTTGGTCCATAAACGATGATACATCGATTCTTGATCGTGCAGGTCTTAGCTTCTCAGGGTCACACGTTTGATAGTGTTTCCAAATTTTTGATCCTGCAAGGCAAAACCAATTTGTAATCTTTATTAGAAAATATGTTTGGGTGAGTTGCAGTCAATTGAGACTTCAGCTAAAATGTCAAGTTACATGTGTTTTAAAGTTCTGTGAGGGATTTCGTCAAACATGTAATAGACAAATTGAAATCTAACCTTGTTCAATTGCATAACACTGATAGAGCTCGATCCAGGTTCAAGAGATGAGCCAAGAAAACCTCTTCTCAACATGAACCGCACACCTATCAAAATTATGTTCCAGTTAATATGTCCACTCCTAAGAAGGATGAATGATTGGTTACACATGAACAAATTCCAAAATATAAAAAAGATAATTTCTAGTAAAACAAAATTGATTTAAACAAATATATACAATAAATATTAAATGTTAAAAATGGATATGTATATAAAACTTTGCATATATACTTGGATATTAGTCTAATGTAGTAAAAAATCCTATATAGATGTTTTTTTAGCAACAAATTAGATGATTATCAATAGATTTTTCTCTGTAAGTTCTTTGGCTTTTTTAAATTTAATTTGTGATCGGTTGACAATAATATACATATACGACATGAGTTGTTTACACTGTAAGGCATTTTTTCTCCTCTCCACAACAAAAGTGTCTTTTCTGGAAGAAGATACATTTCACAGAATTTGAGATAACTGTTGACGAAAATACCCTGAATGAAAGAGAATGTGTAGTTAAAAAAAATTTAAGCTATCTATTTTATTTATAAAAAATGTTGGTGTCTTCTCTCTCCTCTCCTCTTATTTCCGTGAGCAAACCTATTCATTTCCTTTTTTTTTTTTTATCTCTTTTCAAATTACTCTCACTATATAAATTTTCATATAAGTAATGACTTCAATTCTGAAATTACATATATATGCATATTGTTATCTGTAAATTTTTATAAAATTAATTTGTCCTATATACAACATGTTAGACTGCGAGTTTTAAGTGTGGACCATATAATGTTGGCAAACAAATATTGTGGACATGCCCATAACATAGAAAAATTGTTTGCAATAACTTATCCACATGTACGTATCCACATGGACATATCTACCACACAAAAGAATTTTTACTATTTTTTTGACATGTCCAAAGCATACAAATTGTCTACAATAACATATCCACATGTACGCATCCATATGAACATATCTATAACATAAAAATTTGTCAAAAATGTCTAATGATATTTCAACTCTCATGTCTGTCGCAATAATCCAACGTGCCTCTGTTAAATATTTTTGTTAATAGGATCTCTTTTTTTCATCTTCATAAAACCAGTCTTGGTTTTACTTGAAAATCACATATAAACCGCATGTGACATTATAGTTGTTGATATATGAACTTAACTAGCTACTATCTAAAATCAATATTTTGGTGGTATGCAAGTTTAAGCTGAGTTTCCAAATCAATTCATCTTTGATATAACTTTACTTTCGAACCTAAAATCACTGGCAAAAGAAATTTTCAATTTTCAATTTTCAAACAAGACACAAAAAATCGAAACACAATTACAAGCCCAAAAATTGGGGATTTTTGGTGGGAAAATTATATTGCGAATTGATGTTCAATTTAGTTACATCGATTTTCCATTGAAAAGAGGAAGACGCAAATTGGACAAGAGAGAGAAAGAGAAAAAAAATGATATGTATATGATCTCTTTATGATAATAGTGGTAAAGGTAAAAACAAAGACAATTGTGTAATCTTCTAGTGAAAAAGTATCTCTTGACCACAGAGTGTCTTACAGTGTAAACTGAAGATGGAAAAGTGTTGTTAGGTGTAAATAGCGGCTACGAAAAACTTTTCTCTCTCTGAAAGAAAGAACATCGCCGTAGATAGAGAAACCGCTTTCGAAGCTTTCGTTTTTTCCGGCGCCGCCGCGGCGTCGGGTTTTTTTCTCTTACTCTTGTTTTTCCTTTGCCTCTGTTTCTCTCCTCAATCCCTTGTTGATATGCTTTGTGATTCTGAACTGACATAGATCTTCAGATATGAGTATTGATTGTTGTCTCCTTAGATCTGAGGGCTTGTGGACTTTTTTGGAACCACAACGAGATGGGTCAGGTTGTTGGAGATTTCAGAGGTAGGATTTTAGGGCTTTGTGTAGCCAAAGGTCAGAGCGATTTTCCAATTCTCTGCTCGGCTATGCCTTTGAAGATGATGGAGCTTGAAGACCTAAGAATGTTTCATTCTCTCCTTTTTTGATTTAGTTTGGTGACGAGAGTGGGGTGATGCAATCGTCGTCTTGACCCGAATTTTAAGTTTTCCGGTGGCTGAGATCTCCTCTCTCGAGATGAGGTCTCAAGTCTTTTCTTTGATGTTTGGGTTCAACGCCTAAGACTCTCGTTGGCGGTGGTGAATCCTAGTTCTCGGTTGTGTAAGGTTGCTTGTCTTGTCTTCGTCTTCTCTTTTTTCTCCTCTAGGTGCCGGATGTTTATCGTCGACGGTGCGGTTTATACTGCGAACACCTAGGGTTTATCTGGTCTGAGAATCACTATTACTGCTTTATCTTCGCTTTTACGTCTTCCCTGGGCTTAATCGGATCGCATCCTTCACTTTCTGAGTCGTTTCTTGGTTGGTGAATCGGTTAAGCGACTTCTAGTCTCCTCTACTAGTATTAATTATCAGATTCGGTCGAGATCTGATTAGATGGTACGTCCATTATTTCGGTGTTTGGATCGTTTCTATTACGATCTAACCTTGTTCCGACTTATGCGACGGTTTCATTCGTCGTGCCATCCTGAGGAAGCAGTGGTTATTTAACTTCTGAAGACATCCTATTTCAATAGAGGACGAGAAGATTCTTGAGTAAGAGGTGCTCCGATCTTACTCTACGTTATTTCTTCTTAGAAAGGCTTGTTTTGGTCATGAGAAAGTGGTGTTGTGATTTCTCAAATTTGTGTATGTTTTTATGTTTCTTGTACGGTTTTCTTTTCAAATTGCATCATGTGTTATGTGGGTTCTTCTTTTGTGGGCGTTTGACTCTTTTTTTGTGGGCTGTTGGTTTTGGTATTGGGTCTGCCGATAGTCGGCTTTGTCTTTGTATTATGTTTCTGAAATCCAATGATAAAAATATTGGAAAAAAGAAATGTAAATAGCGGCTATATATGAAAATGGAACAGTTTGTGTCGGGTCTTAATTTATTAAGTTGAAAATGAGGTTTGAACAAAAAAGAAGGTAACCAGTGACGTAATAAAAGATTAGAAAAAATAAAAGGTTGTTTAAACAAATTGTATACTTCAAAAGTTTACAAGGGAAGCACGACATTATGACGATGTCCATCAAATTGTCGAATTATAATTAATATAATATTAGTGCCCAAAAAACAAAAATCTGCTCTGCAATTTGAGCATCCACATGCTATCATGCTCTGCCTCTCCACACGCGTGTCCCTAAACTAACCGTATTGAGACCCAAATAAAGTACAACTTATAGTTAAATTTATAATTTGCCTTAATTATACTTTAACTAAACTAAACTAAAGTGCCATCTTCTCACATTTCTTTACTATGGTCGAAAACTATACGAAATCTAAAATATTCTATGAAGATATATGAATTGTCTGAAATTTATCTGAAATTCATACATGACTTTATTTTAATTGAACGCTTTAATATGATCATAATCATATATTTTTTTACCAAGTTTGATGATCTTTAAATGCTAAATATCAATGATTTGGTAGCAGAAATTATTAAATTTTGCATCAATATTCCGCAAAAATTAGTTTTAATTTTAAAGAAAACCAATTTATTGTACTTTGATTCATATTGATGTAAAATACTAGTTTTGAGTTAGAAATTTCTAAAACAAACAAATAACATTGAATTCTAATCATACTAAGTTTTTTTTTTTTGCCTTCAATCATACTAAGTATTTTAATTGATTTTGAGTTATGGAAGATCATAAGCTGTATAAAAATAAGAACAATTTTTTGAATCGCGACCAAACATTAGACATGTAATTTGCAGTTCAAATGTAGCTTAGTGGGGAAATACTAGAGAGATCGTTTAGGATTGGAATTTTGAAAGTTAATAGGAGGAAATTTTAAATTCATGATCAAAGATAACTCTTTAAACTACAACCAATAGTTAGATAACCAAAAAATCTTCTTTTCTCTTTACTATATTTTTGCAGAGAGTTCTCATTGATTATCAGATATTCTGATGAGACTCCTTCCTTTTTGTTTCTAATGATTCTAGATTGGATATTTTTTGTGTTGTGCTTTAATAGCTTTGAATAAGTCCCGATTTAATCCGAAAGTTTGTGTGGTTTTTAAATTTTAATCTTCGATACGATCAATTTTTTTTAGTGTGTTTTCTTATCCCGATTATCTTAATCATATTTAGTTTTTCTTGCTTGCTTGCTCTTTCTCCTTTAGATTTCCCTTCAACCGGCTTACACTTCCACTTTTCTCATTTAGAGGTCGTAGCATCTCACTTCTCATCGTGCAATAGATTGGTGAGTCAACGAGGTTTGTGATGGCCGTCAAGGAGTGAATTTTCTTTGTGGGAAGAGTTTTAAAGTGTGATTGTCTGAGTGGTTAACAAGTGTGAAGGTGTTTTACGATCTCGGGTTATTGATGGATTCGGGTATAGGCTCGAAAGGGCCAAGTCAATCTCTCAAGGCTCATTAAGCTTATTGGGCTCGAAACATATTTGATCAAGCCCAAACAAAGAAGAGAAGAATAATAACAGAATATGTTATTATTAGTAGTGATACACAACAAACAGAGAGTTAGATTTCTTCTTCTTCTTCAAGAGAGAGCTCGAGAGAGAGAGATTGTAATCGCCATTAAAATGGCTTTGTAAAGCTAAACAAACTCTGATAGTGAAAGTTCCAGGTCTCGATCCTGAAGAGAGACGTACCCGGTATAGGGGAACTCTATATAATTCTTGTGTCTTTGATTGTGTTCTCCTCCTGTTTAGAATCTTGACTTTGCTAAAGAACATTCTCGGTGAGTTGCAAATCACCTGAGATCAAAACACAGAGTGAGTTCAATCTTGGTGAATACTAAAATCGACTACAAGGATTGGTGTGAATCGGCACAGATTCTTCAACAATTGGTATCAGAGCAACAGGTTCAGAGGAAGCAGGGAACATCACAAGGTTCGAAGGAGGTAAGAAGAAACTTATCTGTTTCAGAGTTACGAGAAAAAGGGGGATCTTGAAGAGTATCTTGGATCTGGTGCATTGAA